>JAQGBW010004219.1:0-14236 GCA_034698625.1 Julus scanicus
CCAATGAAACAACCCCCTTGCCCATTCTCAAAGTAAGTATGCTCAGATTAAAGCAAAGTACTTTTAACGCGTTTACAAGGCTGACTCAATTGAAGCAAAGTACTTTTAAGTGCTCATGTAAACGCAGTAGATATCAATGATTTTCATTGTCTCTCCAGCTTTTGATCTGTTGTGTTCTGATTTTTGTTGTGAATGACCACTAATGTTGAACAGAGGGAATTTTGGGGCACTTTACATGTTTCTTAATCCCAGACATATATGAAGGATAGATGTTGCAATTTATGGTTTTGGGCATGGAGAATATCAAAGTACAGATTTGTGTATATCAGTTGTTTATCTGCATTTATTGTCCATTAGGGGCCCATTCAAAAAGGAAGTTCCAAAATTTATCCAAAAATCAACTCTACCTCACCCCCTGTCCACCCTGTCCTGACCCCACCCTCCTTCATGGACATCTTTAATTTTTTTAATGTAGGGTGTCCAGAAAATATATTGGAACATACAAAGGCCCATCCTATAAATTTCCAAGCGCCCACCTCACTACCAATTTCACGACATTTTGCAGCATAAAATTAGTGTTTAACACAAATAATTCCCGACATTCCCTAGGTTTTAAAAATTCAAGTACATTTGGGACTAGGGACACATTTTCCCTTTCACTGAACTTTAACACTCAATTAAACAGAAATCCGAAAACTGAAAAATACAGTCATTGGCGAATGTCCATAATGGCTTACTCCCTGTCCACATGGTATCGACATGCCAGAAAACCTCTTTACCCCACTCTCGAGGACGTCCTTTTTGAAAGGCCCCTTACACATTTTTAAAAAGTTTTTGTCGAAACGGCCCATTAACCAAGCGAGCACGATGTGCTTATAAAGCAAAAACAGACCCGACTTATGTTTTTCTTGCATCATTGGAAGGCGCTCTGGCTTAAGTTGATCATGGCAATTCGTGGTGACCACGTTTTATATATTACAAGCAGGAGCCGAATGGTCTGTTTCCATGGCGACTTTGTGCGTTAGACAAACTAGCCGTGTGTATCGAGGATAGCAAAATAAGACCCCTTTTTTTCTCGCGCATATTGCACGTATTATTTACGGCTATCTCAGGCTCGACAAACTACGTTCAGAGTCCCATGACGATAATACGAATCACTCGAGCCATTTGATGAGAACGAGGCGACCATCCGTTCGGGTGTCTGCAACTCAGTCACAGTCCGGTAAATAAGACTGACACTTTTGGGGTGCGAGTATACAACAAATTGAGAGACTTGCGTTTTATTTAATGCTCAAATGATAGCTGCTCACGAGGGAATTCGGTGCTTAAATGTCGATCCAAATAGACCATAACAATGTGACGTTTTCAGAGCCCAATTCGTATGGAATCCCTGCATGTTTCGACTAAGGTTAATATAATATAGGCTTTAGGAATTCAAAATAATTTGGTAAGCTTGTTATTGTGGTGGTTTGGTAAGATTCTGAGGTGATCTTAAGAAGGATTTTGAAATGACATCTTTGCTGACATCTGCAATCACAAACCGTAGAGCATTGGTAAATATTTAATACATGTGAAGTATCTGTAAGGATTACTGTGAAATCCCCTTTCCTAAAGGGCTTATGTTTATTTAGGTAAAATCTATTAAGATTTTCTGAAATATTTCTTCTTTCTAAAATGTTATAAATATTTGAAATATTGCAATGATAAAAAGCAATTTTCCGAATTCATAGTAAAAAAAAAATGAGTTTACTGTATATTGATTTGCATATTTATATATTAATTATACTTATTATAAATTTATGTTAACTATGAGTACTAGCAATTTTTTAAAAGATTCGTAGAATAGTGTTTTCGTGTTTTATTGTTTTACAAGTAAATGTAAATCAGTTTAATGCATCTAGCTAAAAAAAAATGCATTTTATGGAAAAGATTTAGCAAAACAAAAACTGTAACATTATATGCACTAGAATAATAGCAGCGCGTGTTTGAATGTCTTAGCAGGTTTTTCATATCACCATTTGTAATGCATTATTTTAATGCAAAAAAACCTTTTTATTATTCATGATATGCAGCACATATCCAACATTACATTTTCAATATCAGTAAATTCAATATATTTCCAACGTGTTGTTCGCACTAGAAATGCATAAAATGTTAGAAAAAACATCTTCCATAGCTCGGTGAAGTATAGCACCTTATAAAACCTACCTAATGTGTCTGATAGCTTTGAAATTGCTTAATGCCATTAAACTGTAACATTTTTATATGAAAACAAGTTGCATCTTGCATATATATAAATCGTGGAAAATCTTTATACTCGAATATTAAACAACGAAATGCTCTTTCTATCATTAGCTCAAATTCTGAACCTAACCACTATACAAGTTTATTGAAATTTGTAAGAAGGAATATTTTGTTTGCTCAAATAATTCATCGAGGGTTTTCACATGCCAGGCATTTTATGAAATTAAAACTGCATTGTAGTGGCTGGTGTGTATTATCTTCCACAACGAAGAAATAGGAAAATAAATTCCATTGTCTGCAGTGATAACAGTTACCAATTAAAACAATATTTGGATTTGCGTGGAATAGTAAATCATGTTACACGTAATTCACACACTTCTAATTACCAAAAAAAAATATTGCCGATATTTAAATAGTCTATAATATAGGTTGTTTGCCAGATGGGAGTATATACTGCTCAACATATGTGGCTGACATGATGTCATTTATTTAAGATTTAAGTTTTAGACATTCAGTACTTAGGCCCCTTTTCTACTCCATTACTTATTTAACGAGTACCATTTTCCAGAGATATACAGTCTTACAACATACTTCTTTCTCCCTTTCAGTTTTCATGTTAAAATATACGAGACCTTTAATTGCTTCCATTAGGTGTTTAAATTATAAACACTAGCTTGAAAACTTAATTTTCGGCCTAAGTAATTGCAGACTGGAGAATAGTTAAAAGTTAAAGAGAGGTGTTGAGGTTGGATAACTTTAATTTAATGGTCTACAGCCGCTTATATCACTGAAAAGGAAGCGATGGAGGAAAAAACAAAAGTTGTTCATCAGTGTGAGCTCTTGAAATTACACGGGCTATGGCAGAGGATTAGCAAATGCCGTTAGTGGGTTTTAGTTCAGTTTTCTCTCACCGAGCGTTATATTTCACACATGTGTTTATTTCTATCGAATTAATTGCCAATTTCGAGGCATTTATCGTTGCTAAGTGTTAGAAGGAAATTCTCTCTCAAACACAAAGCGTGAATAAGCTACATTTTACTTGATGCGTTAAGAAAAGTCAAGTACTCGCTAATGCGGCACATGTTTTTTTTTTAAATTTGCAATGCATTTCATCCTGATTTATATACGGGTAAAAAGCTTCTACATTTGGTGCTTATAACATTGTTAATTTCAAAATGTGACCAAGGAAAATCACTTTCAAATGTTAAGTTGATCTGTTGAGAGCTGAGCAATACCATTTACTGTATGGGAATAGCCATATAGAGTATGGACTTATCAGAAATTCTAAATGTCTATATATAGTATGATATTTTAGTCTATAGTGATTATGGTCCATTTAGGACCATGTATGTACGTATGCAGTTTGACCATCTGCATATCCAGTTGTGCATATATTTATCTCCACACATGTCGAATTTCTATTACATTATACTGTATGTCGGTATTGGTTCCCCATCTCAATTGAGTATTTTGTGGACCCTTTACTCACCCTCTTCACTTGTACAATGCGAGAAATTACACCCTGTATAAAGACTATTACAAATATGAAAAATGCTCCTTTCCTAACACTTTTGTATGCAATTGCAGTCATTCATAAAACAAACTATTGTTATAGAGATTTTAGATTTGAGTTTTAAGATGTGGACTTACATTTTCCTGTAAAAATTAGAATTTCTGGCATTACAAGTCTTTACATATTACAGAATTCCACTTCTCCTCGCTGTGCATTGCATAGTTGAAGACATCGTATTTGTATTGTGGTGGGCGAGGGATTTCTCTCCAAAATAAATCTCAACCAATTTTAATTACGAGGGCGTTAAAACTGCGCCTAAGTGCAAAAGAGCAGTCGTAAAATTAATAAAAGCGCTTATGATATTGGCTAAGTAATTTACGACCAAAGAAGCAGAAGCTTAACCTGAGCCATATAAATCAGAATAGTGAAAGATGGTCGGAAGGGCATTGCGCTTAAATTATTTCATTAATAAACTTGCAAATTATACTCAGACCTCGTTTTACTCCCCAAAATAAATTAAGCAGGACCTGCTTGCGATGGGGGAAAATTAGGGTTTGTGCACAATGCTTTATTATGTGTCACGCAAGCTGGAAGTTAACGGTACGAACTAAACTTGCTTAGAGGATCATAAATTTAACAATTTTGGATGATTTTTACTTTGGTGGCGATGCATAGAAAAACTGAAAGTTTAAAGAACATGTGAAATTCATTTAAAACGCATTTGCTCTAACTTTATGCATTGTGCAAATGAAAATTTCCTCGATGGATTTAGTTTACAAGTGCTCAGGGTTTGAAGTCCCCAATATACAAAAAAAAATCAAGTGTTCATTATTGGAAAAAATGTACATATATGGCCAATAATACATCCTGTAGACAACGGTGGACTGGTCCCTGATGCAGTGAATCCCCTTAATGTTTAACATGTTAATGCCCTTTAATAACCTAATAATAACTTTCAGTATACATTTATTCTGAAAAAAAAAAAACTAATATAATACCGTTTTTCTAATGATGTATTTTTAAATTCATATATTGACTATAGGTCCTAGAATAATGCAACTATAGGTACTATTGATATTTTGTGGGAGAAAATATGCACATGGTTTACTATACAGTATAGAACCCCGCTAATCCGAACTAATTTAGACTAAACTAAAACCTACTTTCGAAAAGTGGCCACCGAATGTGTCGACCATCCACTTTAAACGAACATGCCTAACGGAAAAATTGATTGCAATAATTGGCTAAAAGAGGCTGGTGTTCTCCGTTCTTTATTAAATCCCGTTTTATTGACACTTCAATTGTCGGTGAGTATTTGAGCGCGTAGCATTAAGCCCACACGCGTTAATTGGAAATAAATGGCGCGAACATGTCTAAATGCACTGCGCCGCAATTAATCAAAATAATTCGGTTGTGAGATTTAATTTCCGAATATATTCCGTTAATTAGTAACGATGTTTCTCACTAAGCGCGACTTTACAATCGCGAGCAGTGCGAAAACCCAGCTTAAGTTATTCAAGCTGTCAGTTAGCGACGCTTCCATACGCGTGCACATGACAGGCAATCTTGCGAGCGCTTCCGGTTGTGTACTTTTGTTTAGAAACCCGAGGTTTTTTCAAGGATTCTCAGACAAAACAAGTAGAGGTAAGACATATTCCCAAACGCGTTTTGGAGGATTAATTTTTATCCTTCTCCCTCCTCCCTTTCAAACTTCCAATAATGGGGGAGACCTTTGGTGCCCCTCGATCTGTCTACGACCCTCATGCTTCCTGATGCCCTGGAAATCAGTTTCCCTCCCAACCCTGACAGTGACGGATCAACCTGTACGTTATCTTCAACTCTATTTTAACAGGACTCGATTCCTGTCCCCTGTCAAAGTAAAGGCGGAACCAGACTACGTGAACTCAAATACTTATAGGAAAAATATTCGACATTGATAGTTTATGGGGGTACCAGTACTTGTGCATTATGCAACAGTTACGGATCAATTACGAGTCTGAGGCCACCTGTGTAGATGTGTGTGTATTATATATGCTACAGTCAATGTGTCAACTAGTCATTTTACAAAATAACTGGTATTTGCAGTTATTTTACAAAATGACTGAACATTTAGCTTGATTATTTATTTGACTTATTGCCTGGTTAGGTTATTATTAATCGGATGTCATTATGTGACCAGTCATTTTGTACAATGCCTGGGTCTATTTGACACATTGGCTGTAACATATACATTGTAAGTCATAAAAAAGTAGAACCCAATACAAAAAAAAAACACAACTTCGTGAAAACTGCTTCGATTTAAATGAAATTTGACTCTTACAAATACAGTCGAACCTGGCAATCTCGAATTCCATGGGAAGGATTAAAATTTCGAGATAAACAGGTTGAAATGTCTATGGTATAGAATTTTTTGTATTATATTGATTATGTATATACATGTTAAAAGCAAATACCTTTACAAACGACATTTTCATTAATTTCAAGGAATACGTAATCACCTGTGCAAACACGTGTTTCCAGTACATACGTACTATATGTACATAGTTGGACAAACAAAATTTTTTATGTGTGCTATCTATTGAAGGAACACCGATTTTTGAAATTGAGGCTTGTTTGAAATTCGAGAAATGGAGGTTTGGGAAGAACATATTTCGAGATATACATGGAAAATACACTGAATTTACATTGTAAAGGTAGGAAATTCCAGAAATTTCGAG
The DNA here is from genome assembly GCA_034698625.1 of Julus scanicus. Taxonomy (NCBI): domain Eukaryota; kingdom Metazoa; phylum Arthropoda; class Diplopoda; order Julida; family Julidae; genus Julus; species Julus scanicus. The sequence continues at coordinate 6,475 of JAQGBW010004219.1, forward strand.
ATATACAGAGTTTCGAGATAGATAGTTTCAACTGTAACAATAGCGTAGGAATACAAATGAATTATAAAGTGTGCCCAAAATGCTCTCTGGTGGCCTTTACACAAGCCCGGAGTCTAACGCGCCATTCTTTGACTGGTGAATCGATTATACGCTGGGGCGAGTTCCATCCAAGTTTTCTTAATTCGTAGTTTCGAGTCTTTGATTTGTAAAACTTTTCCTGGAGAAATCCCCAAATTTTGTAGTCCACCGGATTCAAGTCCGGACTTTTTTTTTATTGGTTTCTACTTTTTTATGACTCACAGTGTGTATATTTAAAGTGAGGTTGTGAGACTTCAAAAAAGAGACTTTCAAATCAGTAGTAATTACCCATTTTAATATTGTTGTGTACACCGAATTTACTGACCCCCTGTAAATGGGCAAACAATGCTAACAGATGCAATGGGGCTATGCTAACATAAAGTAGAAGCTACTGTATGTTATATCAGATTTTGGCAAATTGTACTCATGAGTAGGAGTACTGATTACGATTGCAACGGAATCATGAAACTCCAAAGTATGAGTAGAGTACATGCAATCCAGTATTCATATGAAGTGAGCAATCAGACTTGGGCATATTGTTCTCATGAGCAGGATACTGATTATGTGTACATTGGAATCGTACTTCACAATGAGTAGAGCACAAGTAATTCAGTAATCATACGAAATGAGTATGAGCAGTGCCGTAATCAGACTTGGGCAAATTATACTAATGGATATACGAGTATGGCGGATTGCAAAAGTATTTTAGGGAACTCAATTTATTGAATACTCAGTAGGTTTTATTACAAGCAGAACCAATTAAAATTAAAGACGTGACCAGGTTAACAAAAATGTTAGTAATTAAATGAGAAATTAGAACACAGTGTACTCATTTTCGTACAGATGTGCTCAATTATCGACTTAAGTTTCATACTCGATTACATTGCTACTCATAATTTCAGATTACGTTAATACTCGATAGCATCTTGACCAATTGTGAGTACATGTTTGTAATCGAGTGTATTGTACTCATGCGTTTATAGTACATTTGCATCCAATTACTTTTATACTCATACTTATCGAGTTCATTACTGTCTACGTGACTTTTCCGAGTTGCTAAAATACAAGTACAGTGGAACCTCGCATAACGAGTATAATTCGTTCCGGAGTCCCTCGACTCACTCAACGTCACTCTATCAACGTCACTCGTTATGCTAAACGTCGCTCGTAAAGCGAGTCATTTTTAAAAAAAAATTATATTGCTCGTTATGCAAATTACTTGTTGTACGAGGTGCTCGTTAAGCGAGGTTCCACTGTACATTTTCCGACAACTGTCGGGTGTGCTAAAATTAATTGTGTGACTTACTATATTATTATGAAATTGGGATAACAAGTAAAAACCGCGAAGAAGTTGCATCTTAATAAATATAAGATGTATCAGGTTTAGTTTGAATGGTGTTTTGCTAGTACGAAGCCTAAACTGTTATCTAAATGTGCGCCTGTACAAATGCAAATCTGTATTAGGGAATGCTTTAACCCGAAAATTGAAAACAAAATTCAATTCACTTAATTCTCATTTCAATTTACCTAAGAGCTATCAGGTTTTACCAGCATATTCAAGTTTCCAACTCCAGCGGCTAACCTTCTGATAACTTTAATTAGGCTTATTCCGGTTCAGCACCCTCTGACGGCGTGCTTAGCCTTTAGCCGTATATGACATTCCACTCTGAAAACGTTGCAATGTGTAGTTGTTTCTGAAGCTAAAGGGCACCGCCATGTTGGAAGCAATAAGCCAGCTAAACATATTGAAATTGTTCTCCAAATCAACTTCCTTAAAATTGGACGACGTTCCTGTTTATCTCCCCTGGTGAAAAAAAAAAACAATAGAGATTTTTATTGATTTCTATTGTTATTTGGAACGTTGTTTTCTATTGGTATCAATAGAAAATTTCTATTGGTTTCAATTGTTTTCTATTGTTCAGTCAATACAGCTAAACCATGGGAGTCAATAGAGTCATTACATTAACTATAGAAAACAATTAAAACCAATAAAGTGTTCAAATAATAATAGAAACCAATAGAAATCTCTATTGGTTTCTATTGTTTTTTTCGCCAGGGAAAATTGTTCTCCAAATCAGCTTCCTTAAAATTGGACGACGTTCCTGTTTATCTCCCCTGGTGAAAAAAACAATAGAGATTTCAATTGTTATTTGGAACGTTGTTTTCTATTGGTATAAATAGAAAATTTCTATTGGTTTCAATTGTTTTCTATGGATTTCTATTGTTCAGTCAATACAGCTAAACCATAGGAGTCAATAGAGTCATTACAGGAACCATATAGAAAACAATTAAAACCAATAGTGTCCAAATAATAATAGACACCAATAGAAATCTCTATTGGTTTCTATTGTTTTTTTCACCATGGTCATGCTTGTCAGGTTATTGGTAAATTTGATGTAACCTTAACGTGGCGCCATCTATGGCATATGCATCGGCTTGAATATCCTTTCCGAAAGTTACGTGGCTTTCAACACTCGCCCCCGGAATTCGTAATGCCTTTAGTTTGGAGTCACTAACCCAATCATGCTTGAACCATAATGGAGAAGGGGTTTGAAAAGAGACAATAAATTGTAGACGTTCCATTATTCGTTTTTTTTTAAACGTAAAATCCCCACGCAATTCCAAGTATTTAACTCGACATGTTCATTACAGACGGATTTTTTCCCCATCGAAAACGTTCTTCTGTTTTATATGATTTGTAAGGAAAACTCGCGAGGTTAAGCCTCTGAGAGATTAAAATCACAATAATGGGAATTCCCTTGAGCCTAAGTGGGATTGTTCCCATATTGAGACGCTCGGCATTAATCCCCCTTGCGCTGCATCGACCTATCAAAGCGATCCCAACTTTTGCTAAATCACGTGGAAAACTTAAGTAAGGACCCCCCACTAACTCCATCAAAAAGGTATTAATTACGTTTGAAGTGATGCACGCATGCGCCATGCCGAAGGCGGCCATCTTGCTCCCCACCCCCTTTTTGCACGGGGAGTTGTCCTGGCAACCGGCGTCGCCATGGTGACTCAGATGTCATCAGATTGGTGAAGAATAGACGCGTTTTCCGTTTCGAATATTTCTGAACTGATTTAAGTCTTCGTGCATAAACTCACTGCGCAACGCAAAAGGTTCAATGAGAAAAATGCAAAGTTTGATAAACCATACATTTTCCATTTTCACCAAAAAAAATTTTGAAATCCAATTGGCATATCTGCCCTTCAAGCATTGCCAGATATTCCCACGCAAGGATGATGTTTAGACGAATTGTCAAAACATTATGCAAAATGTCTTTATAGGTACTTTTTTCCCGGACTGAATCACGTGACTAAGAATTTCAAAATATTGAAGTTTAAAAAACTTACTCCTTTGGAATGCGTTTAACACTTAAGAACTAAATGAGGTTAATATGATGTTTTTCACCCGTTCAAAAATTTGTCTGCTGTGTTGAAACCAGAACTGGTAGTCAAGTGTTATAAAACTAGAAAGAAAGTTTGAGAAAACATGTTGTTGTTCCAAATTTTTTTCTGAATCTATACTTAATTATTAAAGACTTGATTGTTTTGTTTATTTTATGAGTGTTGTTTTTGCTTGGTTTTTTAATCAAAACAAATATTTCTCACCAGTTCAAAAGTTTGTCTTCTGTGTTCAAACTAGAACTTGTATATCTAGAGTTTTAAAACAAAAGAAAGTTTGTGAAAACTTGTTGTTGTTGTTCCAAATTGTTTCTAAATCTTTACTCAATTATTGAAGACTTGTGATGGTTTTGTTTATTTTATGATCTGGTTTTTCTCGGTGTTTTAATCTAAACAAACATTTCTCACCATTGCAAAAGTTTATCTTCTGTGTTGAAACCAGAACTTCTATGTTTAGTGTTTTAGAACAAAAGAAAGTGTGAGAAAATTTGTGGTTGTTGTTCCAAATTGTTTCTGGATTTATACTTAATTTGATACTTTATTTGATGAGCTGATTTTTCTCGGTGTATTAATCTGAAGAAACATTTCTCACCAGTTCAATAGTTTGTCTGCTGTATTGAAAACTTGTGTGAGAAAATGTGTGGTTGTTGTTCCAAATTCTGTTGAAAACTTGTGTGACAAAATGTTTTGAAAAAGTTTGTCTGCTGTGTTGAAAACTTGTGTGAGAAAATATGTGGTTGTTGTTCCAAATTGTTTCTGGATTTATACTTAATTTGATACTTTATATGATGAGCTGATTTTTCTCGGTGTTTTAATCTAAAGAGAAACATTTCTCACCAGTTCAAAAGTTTGTCTTCTGTGTTGAGACCAGAACTTGTGTGTTTAGTATTTTAAAACTAAAGAAAGTATTTCTGAAACCATACTTAATTATTGAAGACTTTTGATGGTTTTTGTTTATTTTATGAACTCTGTTTTGTTTTTGCTCGGTGTTTTTTTTGTTATTTTGAACTAACCAAACATGCTTTTTTAAAATTACTATACTTGATGAAGTTAAAAAAAAGCAAGTGTATCACTTTAGAAGTTTCTGGTGTTTTTTTGTACTTTTGGAAATGTAAACAGTCACTGTCACGGTCGAACATTTGCACTGAATGACCCTCAGACTCGGCCCAATCAATGACGTCCCATGACTATAATGATGATCGGAAATGCGGGAGGTCAACAACGTATACGTAAGCATCGTTATCGTGGACAAGTAACAACAGAGCGAAAACGATATGACAAACAACTGAAGCGAGCTATAGTACATTGAATTGAAAAAAAATCACGTCCGTGTTTTTATCTTTATTTTCAACCTTTTCTTTCTCCTTTTTTTATTCTTCGAGTAAAGATTGCACAAAAAATCAATAGTTTTAAAGTGATGTCATCCCGTCACAAAGTCTGCACGTTTGAAAAATTCAAATTGATAAAGTGGGCGCACAACCCTTATCGTGAAGGTTCATCAACAAGCTTGAACGAACATGAGGAGATGATGTTGGTAGATATGGGCCTGCGGGAGGATCTTGGTCGAAAAAGTTTTTTTATTTCCGATCTGAAACTTTAATTTCGGAAGTATACGTGAACACGACAAAGACTTTTAGTATATATGCTCATTATTAGTCATTAAAGTCAAGTCAGCGAGACGAGCATAATTCTTGACATGAAAACTTGACGTGGGTGGAATTCAGCTTGCTTATCCATGTGGGATAACACTCTCCAAAAAATAATCTCGAAATGTATAATAACTTAAAAAAAATCTCGAATAGGAAAAAAACCTCGAGTGAAAAAAATCTCGAAAAGGAAAATCTCGACAGTTAAGTCTAGTGTTAAGGTTAGGTTAGGTTAGGTTTAATTTTCGATATTTTGGTTTTCGAGATTTTTATTCTTTTGAGATTTTGATATTCGATGTTTTTTGATTCGAGATTTTTTTTTCGAGATTTTAACCCAGTTCCATGGGAGATATATGTCCCAGAATAAGTAAACTGATATGATAGTGTATATGTTACAGCCAATGTGTCAAACCAGTCATTTTGTAAAATGACTGGTTCATTGTACAGACATTGTACAAAATGACTGGTCACATAATGGCAACCGATTAATAATAACCTAACCAAACCTAACCAGGCAATAAGTCAAATAAATAATCAAGCTAAATTTTCAGTCATTTTGTAAAATAACTGCAAATACCAGTAATTTTGTAAAATGACTAGTTGACACATTGACTGTAGCATATATACGGAAATACTCCTGTTATCCGGCTGTTGAACCTCTGTAACTCTCTTAACCGGCCTTCTCTTATCTGGAGGTTAAACTTTACCTGCGGAAGGCTTGAAATATGAACGCACCTGTACATACTGTACCTAATTAAGGATTAATTTTGCAAATCTGCCAATTACTAATCAGTAGTATACAAATTACAAAGTAAATATTTTAAAAAAATTTAAATTGTTAATAAAATTTTGATAAACTACAAATTACAAAATTGAGTATTTTACTGCATTAAAGATATGGGGTATTTTGGAAATTTCGTTGTAAACGTTTTGGTAGCTGTCCAATTTTAAATAATGTTTCACCTGGAACTTTCTTCGTTAAATTACTAATGTTTTGCGGTTACGCGGTGTTGCGCATTTTGTTAACGAGGGCTCCGTTGGGAATAAAATTAGATTGGAGATAGGATATTTTTTTGCAGCTTTCTACCCATAAAATTAATTGCAATTTATTCTATAAATATAATTGCAGAGCAAAAGAAATTCCCAAATGACAATTAATTAATAAATCCAATCAGATCTGGGTTTGCACTTACGTTAATGCCACGGTTGAATTGTTGGTAATGTTAAAACATTTTGCCTATATATTTTCCTTACAAATTAAGGTAATTTACTTTTTTTTTTCCTGGTGTAAATTTGATTAGACTAATTTGTTTTTCTAGTAAAGTAGATTTCTAAAACATTTTTTTTCGTGGCCAGTAATTGCCCCCTGTAAATGGGCAAACACTGCTAACGTAGAAGCAATGGGGCAATGCTAACATTCAAAGTATAAGCTAACAGGGCTAAACTTGGTTCTAAATATGGTTTAAAAACTTCCGAAAATAATACCTTGGCTTTCCTTTTCAAATCCTCGAGCACTAATTATAATTTCGCCATCCAGTGTCGCGTAACAGATCAGTATGTTTACAAAAGCATGTTGGAAGTTAATAATTTATAGTCGAATATTTACGAAAATTAGGATTTTGATTAGCCTTAGGCTTGTTTTCAACGAGTGAATTTTTACGGTTTGGACGTCAATTCGCGCTATACGCTCTACTAACTAACCAGTGCGGTCAATTCCCTCGCACATTAAATATGAGACGAGCATAGTTATAGCGCTCCATCCGTTTAAAAGTCTTTTTATGAAGCCATTAATTAATTTAAAGAGAATCCGGTGCTTATTACGATAAAACTTGATAGTACAGTATCAAGTCGGTGACTGATGTTCTTGACGAAGGGTTTACAGCCTATCATTAGACGTATTTATTGAAAACTTCATATTTAAAAACAATCATTTTGGAGAGTTTCAATAAAGGCGTTTAAGACTCCCGGAACGCAATACACTCAACGCCTAACTTCAATTCACAGGACTTAACGTATTTTCCTAGCTAGAAAACGTGCAAAATCTCAACACTATTATTACATGTCATTTCGTTGTTTAAGGCATAATATATAAACGCAGTGTAAACACACTGTCCTTATGATGTTAATTAAATACAGACATCAAGCTACTAAGCAACGTCGTCATAACTGGCAATCAACCGGGTTTCTAAAATTTTCAGGATACCTAACGTATTGATTTTTACATTTATAACGTTCTGTAAAGGGAAACTTACGTGTACTGTGCTTATTATTCGATTGTGTTTATGTGTACGGTAAAAAAAACAAAAAAACTTGAGTGTATATTATGAAACAGCAAGACACGAAATTATTGTCACGTTACTGCTTTCATGATTTGGTTCCCAAGTATAAGCACTTAAGAAAGATTGCTCTATTCCATTATTGACCTAGAATGTTTTTTCCGCATCTACCTATACAGTCATTCAAAGACATTTTTTTGCAAAATATACTGGATATCGTGAATTGTCCTAATACCAGGTCGTATGAATGACTATTGAACTAACCCCATATTTATTTTGAAAAAAGAGAAAATATAAACAAATTTAAACTACTGTGTGTAAAGTGAGGAAAACGTTAGGTGAGGAATAAATCAATAT
>JAQGBW010004220.1:0-14234 GCA_034698625.1 Julus scanicus
TGCACAAACTGTACACGACCATACATGTGCATACTGTACACGACCATACATGCACAAACTGTACACGACCATACATGCACATACTAAACATGACCATACATGCGCATACTGTGCACGACCATACATAAGCCTACTGTACACAACCATACATGCACAAACTGTACACGACCATACATGTGCATACTGTACACGACCATACATGCACAAACTGTACACGACCATACATGTGCATACTGTACACGACCATACATGCGCATACAGTAAACGACCATACATGCGCATGCTGTACACGACCATACATGCGCATACTGTACACGACCATAGATGCGCATACTGTACACGACCATACATGTGCACACTGTACACGACCATATATGAGCATACTGTACATGGCCATACATGTGCATACTGTACATGAACATACATGACCATGAGGTATCGTCCCACTTCGCCGGCACTGCATTCAGCTTACGGATTTTGCTCATCTCGCCTATTATAGCTGTTAGATGGCAGTAGCGGAGCAAAAGGCATTTGCCTTTTTATGCTACTTTTAGCATTACTTTTTACTCCAGATGCTGGTCCCAAATATGTTTTTTTATTGTTGCATAATGGGACTATTACTACATAGATGTGCTGTGATGGCAATTCCCGGTATCCATCTCGGTTTATAGGCTTAAGATGCAAGTGCTAATAAAAACATTGTTCTTCATAGTCATATTACATTTCTTCACATTCTATAAGATCATGCCCATTGTTTTGGATCATATCTAGGTCTTAAGCTCATAACTGCACATTTTGGAATAGGCAATAATTTGAATTTAAAATTCACTTATGGCTTCTATAGTACATGTATCATTATATTACTTGCATAAATTCATACATACATATATGTATTGTATGACTTATTGTATGCCTTATCTTATATAAGGTTGCACCAGAAATTGTACACATCTAAAATATATGACCTTATGGTTATGAATGTGTGATATTCCACTATGTGTATAAAATTAAAAATGGCGGCCAGAGCCTTCATTGAAAGTTAGGCAATATGGCAGAATATCCAGGCTGATCCACCTTCAAATATGGTGGATCATCAGAGCTCAAGGTATTTTCGATCACTTAAGAAACACAACCATTCCCCACCCCAGATATTAGCACTTAATATCCTCCAGCCCCATTAATTTGTATCCGGCTTGGGCATTAACAGCCAAGCACTGACGTCACCAAGACCATAAACAGGCAGTATAACCCTTTTGGTGCACATATATATATCCACCTCGTTTTAGATGGGTCCCCTGATGGCATCTTAAGGCAATGTCATCTTCCTTGGATAACATCTAAACGCTGCACATGAATAGGGTAAGGCAGTGACAAGCATTCAGCTACCAGTGATTGACAAAAGTTTTTCAGCCTTTAATTGCCCTGCGATTTACGGTTCTTGATGTGCCAATGTCAGTTGGCAATAAAGCAAGATTGGCCGTTTTCTTGAATAGCCCCAACACAATACGATTCTCTGATGGCTTTACTCCATCTTGGAATACAAATGCAGGAGTCTGACACAATGTCTGGTACTTATTCTGCATCAGCATCGCTGGCCTCAACACTTATCTTTGTTCCGGACACTTTTTGCACCAAATTGTACCAGATGGAATAATCAACGGGCTTCAAATCGGGGCTATTAGGTGGCCAGTGTAATTTTTGTTAGTTATTTGGGTAGAGTACGTTGTTTATATATGAAATTCCCCATAAATGACCCTATATAATTTTTCCACTCGGGTTTACACCATCTTGGAATATCATTCCTGAGGTCTGACAGTGTGTCTGGCCAGTTTTCTATACATCAGCATCGCTATTCTCTAGAAGACCTGCATTAGATTTAAGTGAAATATAAAAAGTATAGGTCCAGTCTTCTCCGCCATCTTGTTCATCCAAATTGCAACATCTCATCTTGGAAGTAGTTCCGTGGCATTAGATCCGCTAATTAAGTGGTGGCATTAAGACATGGCGTTAAGTAACAACATCTAATCGAGTTAAATGCAAGGAAACTTAGCAGATGCCTTATTAGCGCAGATTTTTTTTTGATACTGCAAAGTGTTCATAGTTTTCAAGTTGCTCATCCTAGGAGAAATATCACTTAAGTGTCCTTAAAGAGGCGCACAAAATAGTTTTGAAGAATAAAATTGTCTGATTAGTGTGAACCAGAGATTGTCAGGAGAAAAAATTTAATAAAAAAGGTTCTTCCTTTTTTGTGGCTACCCATATGTCCATGTGTGTCCAGTTTCTGGTTTAGCCGTATATGCTAATATACAGTATGATTTTCTACCCAGTAAAGTTACCCATGTAACAATGGCAGTGTTGAGCAGTAATTGAATGAATTCGAGTAACGAGTAAAAGAGTACTAAGAGTACTTAAAGTGCAAGAGTACAATACACTCTATTACAAAAAATCTCATCATAGGTGATTAAAAATGTCCTTGAGGATTAACGTAATTTGAAATTATGAGTAGCAATGTAATGGAGTATGAATAGAAATATTTCAACTCAATAATTGAGTACACTGAATAATCATATCCAGGAGTATAATTTTCCCAAGTCTGATTACAATACTATACTTACACACATTTCATTTGATTATTGATTACTGGTACTTTAATTACTATAGAGTATGATTCCAATATACTTGTAATAAGTACTCCTGCTCATGAGTACAATTTGCACAGGTCTGATTACACATTTCATATGACTACTGAGTGCATGTACTCTACTCGTACTATGGAGTATCATGATTCCACTATAATCATAATCAGTACTCCTACTCATGCATTAAAATTTGACCAAGTCTGATTACTCATTTCATTTGACTACTGAGTACATGTACTCTACTCATGCTATGGAGTATCACAATTCCACTGTAATTATAATCAGTACTCCTACTCATGAGTACAATTCACCCAAGTCTGATAGCTCATTTCATATGACTACTGAGTACATGTACTCTACTCATGCTATGGAGTATCACAATTCCACTGTAATTATAATCAGTACTCCTACTCATGAGTACAATTTACCCAAGTCTGATTACTCATTTCATATGACTACTGAGTACATGTACTCTACTCATGCTATAGAGTATCACAATTCCACTGTAATCACAATCAGTACTCCTACTCACGAGTACAATTTACCCAAGTCTGATAACTCATTTCATATGACTACTGAGTACATGTACTCTACTCGTACTATGGAGTATCACAATGCCAAATCCTGAACAATGGCTGGTTTCTGTAGCTCTTAGACTAGGCGTGCATTTGTGATTTTTTTCCACTTTTGATCACCTAGAACCTGTTTGTGGTTATGACAAACCGGTTTTCGGTAATAAAATCACCCAAAAATAGAACTTGTTTCAATTATTTACTTGTGGGGATTAAAAATTCTGCAGTGCATGAGGTAAACAGATGCTTGAATAAAATCACCAGTGCAGCCTAGCGTTAATCAAACAAACTAGTGTTGCCTCCTCATTGGCCACCAATCTGACCACATGACGTCATTTATTGAAATGTTGACTCTTAACATTTGATCAGAAGTCTGAGAAATTTTCGTATATTCACGATTTGTTTTTCATACGATTCAGATCATGAACATATCCAGATATGTGACGCCAACACTCATTACCCTCTACAGAGTTTCCAGCAAGGCAAAGAGTTATTCTAAAGAAAAGTGCATTTTTATGGCAGTGGTGGTGCAATTTGGCCACCAAGAAAAACCTTGTTGGCACCATCGAACCATCGCCAAATTTCACTGTTAGCATGGTGAAATCGTAACCCAATGTGTGGTGTCCCCAGTGCGTTATGACGCCTTCCTGAATAAATGCCAACTGCTTCAAAATGGATTTTGAAACCTAGAAATGCACAAAAAAAGAAACGCAAAAATGCGTTTTAGTGATGCGGAAAGTAAGTAGCCACATGCTCGTATCTCTCGTAAAACTGCGTGACCTAAGGCCTGAAAATGACGATAGATTTGCGTGACTATATATGGGAAATGCCACTCGAATCGATCCAAACAAATAGTGCCAACTTTTGTTGAAAAACAAATAACTCTGGGAATTGAGAAGCAATGTTACTTTATTGTATTACTCACAAGTAGAGGAGACTGGGGAGCATTGAGACACTTTACTAAATTTTGTGTTGGGTGTTCAATAATTGTATTATTGATCTAAAATTGTAAGGATGTGTAGTTTAACTAAGTGGCTGTGTATGAGAGTTTTATAAAGCAAATTTTATGAAATCTTCTGTAAAATTTGAACTTTGAAATTTTTGTGTGGAATGTCTTATTTTACTCGACTTATGGGGTAAATTGAGACACTTTATGAATTAGAGAAAATTATGCCAAAATATTGTAATAACTTGTATGTATCATTTTTAAACTGAAAAACGTACATAATGAGTTGCAACTGAAATATGATGAAATGAAATATTTATACTTAAGAAAAGATACTTTTCTACGATTTTCAGACATGGAAATTCCATATGGACATGTGCTTATAAACTTATATATGGCCCTAACGAATTTTTTCACCCAGATATCCAAATCGATTTTTAGCTAGGATGTAATCCATTCCGTGACTACACTTGTATTGTGCCGATGAAATAACTTTCAGATTATCAACTTGTTTAAAGTCATGTTTTAAAATGCTTGCCATATTATGGAAAATTTTAAAAAATAATAATATGGAGACATGAATTGTTTATGATATATAAATTGTTTTCATTTCTCGTATGACTAGTCAAAGTTAACAGCGTTGTTTACATTGGCTTGTTCTTCTCTTTGTATATTTAAGGATATTAGGAGCAGATTTCCAATTGTATAGCTCGTCAGTCCCTAGTTGAATGAAAGTAAATTTTGCAAATAGATTTTCTTTGTAAAAGCAAAACTACAGCTACAAATGTTTACCATTGCGGCTTAAAACATCACAACGCGTGTTTAGCGAGGGAATTTACCATATCTGCAAAGTTAATCTTCTCTCTCGTGGATTTCTTTTTTGAAAGATTTACATTATGAATGCATGAATGCATTATATTTTGTTTAAATGAACAAACAATATTTTAATTTGATAAAATAGCGGTATACCTATCGTATATGACGTTGTAAAATATTCCTGGTGGAAGAAAATATATATTAGAAATTCCATTAGGCATGCGTTAAAAATATGTCAATGTATACCACAGCATGCCAATATTGCCATCCATCCACGTATATGTCCATATATCCACATATACGACATGTTTTTAAACTTGTATAGGGCCAACTTAGGGTCTGGACATGAATGGGCCAATATACACCGTGAGTCATAAAAAAGTAGAACCCAATAAAACAACAGAAAATCACAACTTCGTGAAATATGCTGCGATTTAAATAGAATTTGGCATTTACATGGAAAAATAGTGTAAGAACAAAAATGATATATAAAATGTGTTCATATTCTCCAGTGGCCTTTACACGCCTCGGAGTCGAACGCGCCATTCTTCGATTGACGAATTCGATTCTACGCTGGTCGAGTTCAATCCAACTTTTCATAATTCGTAGTTTCAAGTCTTCGATATTATTAATCTTCAATTTGTAAACCTTTTCCTGGAAAACTCCCCACAATTTGTAGTCCAATGGATTCGAGTCCGGACTGTTTAGTGGCCAGTGGTTTGGTTCGTTCACATGTCCGGAACAAGTTTTTTTTTGTTCCTACAATATTGTTCTATGTTAGTGCCAAATTTCATTTAAATCGAAGCATTTTTCACGAAATTCTGACATTTTTTTATTGGGTTTTACGTTTTTATCACTCACGGTGTATATTCATATATGGCCATATATGGCTATCAAATGACAAGTATGGCACATAGGTGGTTATATATGGCCCACACATGTCCATATATAACTTTTCCACCCGGAATTCTATATAATTTGATTACCAGAGTCAACTGACCCGAGTAGAAACACATTAAGATGTAGGATCATTAACATACTTGTATATACAGGGCCGGATTTACAGGCAAACCGACTAGGCCGTGGCCTAGGGGCCCCGCGAAATAAGGGGCCCTAAAAATGTTGAGTACAGTAGAACCTGTCTAATTGCATACGCTCGAGACCGGCGAAAAATATGAAATTAGATGCAGTTAGACAGGTTCTCAAAATGAAGTACAAGATACAGAAAAAAGATTATGTAGATTGTAAACAATATTTTTTTAAAAATTGAAATAAAATCTTGAATTATATTAAAGTAGTAATATTTTTTTGGAATTAAAAAAACTTAGCAAATATTTTTTATTTTTCAAAATGGGTCCTCAAATTTGTGTTGGCCTAGGGCCCCTAAAATTGTAAATCCAGCCCTGCTTGTATACATTACTTTGATTATTTATAGACAAAAATGTCCAATTTATGACATGTCATTTTCTATACAAACAGAATATCCATGTTTCAACTTTTCCACGCGGGGTAGCTTATATTGCTTTATGACGACCTTAACTGAAAACTGTCCATAAAAGCTTGACTTAATTGTCTTCGATATTGCGCCAATTGCTTATATTATGTGCAAACGTCTAATGAGCCTTATTCAGTAGTTAGATGCCTTAAAGGCGGCAGAAGAAGGCTTTTCGGCACGCGAGAATATTAACGCTGATGGATGGGGAAGTTATCAGAAGCTGGTGTCGTTCTTTCTCGCCAGTTTTCTTCATTGAATTCCAGTCATAAAGCCGTTTAAACTTCAACTGGTCTTGGTCACCTAATCGCTTGACTTAGGGGACCTAATCCAGCTCTAGATTGTGCCGCATCTGTTTGTCACGTGCAAGGCCGTATTTCGGACGTCTTCGTAGAAAGCCGCGAGATTACGGTCACTCGCAACTTATAAGGGCACGTTTGTTTCTATTAGAAGGGCTTCCTGGAGACGTTTATTGGAATTTGAAGAAAGTCAATTAAGCCCTTTGCGAATCCTGAGATTTGCGTGCGTGCCTTAAATCGATAAGAAATCTTAGGTTGGTAAAACATGAAACTGTTCTTGCAGCCATATGCATATACTATATGGAGCGTTGAACCTGTTTCACACATATACAGAACATGTTTTTGAATGGTGTAAATGTTCTCAGAACATGTTTTGGCATGGTGTAAATGTTCTCAGAACGTGTTTTTGAATGGTGTAAATGTTCTCAGAACATGTTTTGGAATGTGTGCACATGTTCTCAGAGGATGCATTTGAATGTGTCTCATGTTCTCAGAAGATGCATATGCACGTGTGCTCATGTTCTCAGAAGATGCATTTGCGTGTGTGCACATGTTCTCAGAAGATGCATATGCATGTGAGCACATATTCTCACAACATTAATTGGATGTTCTCAGAAGATGCATTTGCGTGTGCGCATGTTCTCAGAAGATGCATTTGCACGTGTGCACATGTTCTCAGAACATTAATTGGATGTTCTCAGAAGATGCATTTGCGTGTGCACATGTTCTCAGAAAATGCATATGCACGTGTGCACATGTTCTCAGAAAATGCATATGCACGTGTGCACATGTTCTCAAAACATTAATTGCATGTTCTCAGAAGATGCATATGCACTTGTGCACATGTTCTCAAAACATTAATTGCATGTTCTCAGAAGATGCATTTACACGTATGCATATGTTTGCAGAAGATGCATTTGCATGTGTTCACATGTTCTCGGAACACGCATTTGCAAATGTGCACATGTTCTCAGAACGTTTGGTTTAGAATACATTATGCAATACACAGTAACTGGCTTAAAACACATTCTCCCAACTATCAATATGCGCTTTTTACGTTATTTGGACTTCATCCAAGATTTTATTGACCAATGTTACCGATCTTGTACTACGTTATTTGTAAAGTTTTCATTCGATGATGTCCTAATCGTAGTGTAGGTCAACTTAACCTTCCACACTGTCAATATTTACAATCTAATGTTGACAATGCCATGTTGATATGTTGACCAACTGGGATAGATGAGTAGCTATTGTATTTCAATATTGACCTTACTACGTGTGATGCAACAATGAATAGCGTATGGGGACATGTTTTTATACATTCACGATAAATATCTGTTTATGGACATGTTTTAGATATGTACGATTAACGTCGTATGTTCACGACATACATTTATATGAGAAATAATACATGGGGGATATGAACATGTTTTTCACAGTCTGAGTAAACATCCCCCTAGTTTGGCCTGAAATTCCCTTCTGTGTCTTCTATAAATGTCCTTGCCTCCTTACCAGAGCGTACCGGGGTATATTTTGGAAAAGCGTTCCCACGATAGTCCAGTTGAATCGCTTCAGTAGCTCCACCCTGGGAGCGTTGAATTCGTTCTCACTGGGTACGACCCGAAACAGGTACGGGTAGTTGTGTTTGGTGAACATTGGATGGGTATCGGCATACGAAAGCTGGAATGGTAAAACATACAATTTATGAACATGTTTTCAAACACAAAGTATATGTGGCCAATTATATGGCCATAGCAGAAGTGGACACATATGAGCATATAGTACAGTTAAATAACCCATAATGGGAAATATTCAGAAATTGGGCATGAGTGAGAATATATTCAGAAATTGGGCATATATGGAAATATTCAGAAGTTGGGTATGAGTGGGAATATTCAGAAATTGGGCATGAGTGGGAATATATTCAGAAATTGGGCATGAGTGGGAATATTCAGAAATTGGGCATGAGTGGGAATATTCAGAAATTGGGCATGAGTGGGAATATTCAGAAGTTGGGCATGTGTTGGAATATTGAGAAATTGGGTATCTGTGGAAATATCCTGAAATTGGGCATGTGTGGGAATATTCAGAAATTGCATGGGCATGAGTTGAAATATTGAGAAATTGGGCATGAGTTGGAATATTCAGAAATTGGGCATGAGTGGAAATATTCAGAAGTTGGGCATGTGTGGGAATATTCAGAAATTGGGCATGAGTGGAAATATCCTGAAATTGGGTATCTGTGGAAATATCCTGAAATTGGGCATGTGTGGGAATATTCAGAAATTGCATGGGCATGAGTTGAAATATTGAGAAATTGGGCATGAGTTGGAATATTCAGAAATTGGGCATGAATGGAAATATTCAGAAGTTGGGCATGTATGGGAATATTCAGAAATTGGGCATGAGTGGAAATATCCTGAAATTGGGCATGAGTGGAAATAGTATATTCAGAAATTGGGCATGTGTGGGAATATTCGGAAATTGGGCATGGGTTGAAATATTCAGAAATTGGGCATAAATGGAAATATTCAGAAATTGGGAATGAGTTGGAATATTTAGAAATTGGGCAAATATGGAAATATTCAGAAATTGCGCATGTGTGGAAATATTCAGAAATTGGGCATGTGTGGGAATATTCAGAAATTGGGCATGTGTGGAAATATTCAGAAATTGGGCATGTGTGGGAATATTCAGAAATTGGGCATGCGTGGGAATATTCAGAAATTGGGCATGCGTGGAAATATTCAGAAATTTGGCATGCTTGGAAATAATCATAAATTGAACATATGTGGACATATTCAGAAATTGGGCACGTGTGGACATATATTCAGAAATTGGGCATGAGTGGAAATATTCAGAAATTGGGCATGAGTGGAAATATTCAGAAATTGGGCATGAGTGGAAATATTCAAAAATTGGGCATGAGTGGAATATTTACCCAAATATCATATATGAGACATGATAAGGCCCTATACAATTTTTCCACCCGCGATGCTTTAGTCGTCGCAAATTTAAAGAAAAAATGTTCTCCTTCTTGCGGTAAAATTTCCGAATTTCCCGTGAGAATTTGTGAGGACACGGGACCCAAAACCAATATTCCCCCATTAATTCGTAATGTTCCCGTATCAAAGCTTGCAATATTTAACCTTATCGGAATATATGTCGTCATTCAAAGGTCTTGTTTTGATTGGACCACCGATTGGAAAATGGCAAAGTCCGTTGGACATCTGATTGTCGTTTTGAGAAATAAGATGTTTGAGGACGGTTGGCAACCTGCCCACAATTTGGAGAAATTACGCTTTCAATTGGATTTTCATTCGATATCCAGGTACGGAAAATTAATGACTGAAAGGGCCGAACAAGAACGTAATAGTCTCTGGACTGGGAATTGCCCAGAGACGGAAATGGTATCGTGGTTTGAACAAGTGGTTTTAGTTTTTTTTTTCGATGTAATTTCATTTCTGTTTGTAATTTGGCAGCTCTGGTATTTACTACGAAAACCCAAAATCTCCTGTCAATACCAATGATAGAAATTTTTAATGGAAACCAGAGTGAAGTCGAATATCTAGCAACTTACTAATCCAATCGTCTTTCACCCGAAAACTACTTCTAATATCACCGATGGCAACAGGGCGCAATAAAGAAATTAAAACTCTTTGGTTTGGTTGGATTTTCTCAAAATATCATGAGCTGCTGAAAACATAACTCGGATGTAATCCTTCTTTTCAACGAGGTTACTTTGGGGAAAATCCCTAGCTACCCTTCAAGCTGGCTAGATTATGCTGCCAAAAGTTTGCTTTTGCAACTTTCTTGATTTAAGATATTAAAAAGTTATCATTTGCAGAATTTACAAAATTTCAATTAATTTATCACTGATTTTCAGAATGTGGGGAAACTAGGATTGAACGATTATTATATACAGGCATGGAACTTATTTGAAGTTAGTGATGGATAGGTATCCATATATGGGCTATTTATGGCCTTATAGTTTTCAATTGGGTCACATAAGCCTGGAATGCAGTACATACAGTACAGTTACTCGTTTTACTCAATTACTTACTTAAAAGTATTCGTATTCATACTCCATTACTACATTGGTACTCAATTTCAGATTACGTTAATACTCAAGAACATTTATATTCACCTATTGTAAGTTCATTTTTATAATCGAGTGCATTGAACTCATGCGTTTTGAGTACATTTGTAAACAAATACTTTTGTACAATTTGTATTCAAACTACTCTTTGTACTTAGTATTCTTTTACTCTTTGTACTCGGTATTCTTTTACTCGTTACTCAAATTCATCCAGTGTACTCAATCGAGTGCATTGAACTCGTGCGTTTTGAGTACATTTGCAAGTACTTTATGCACATTTTGTATTCAAATTTCTTTTTTTACTTGGTAATCTTTTACTCTTTGTACTCGGTATTCTTTTACTCGTTACTCAAATTCATTCAGTGCACTCAATTACTGCCCAACACTGCTTTCTGACAAGTCCAAATACTGTACATGCACTTATCATTTCAGGATTTTAAAATATGTCCAACATAAAATACCTGTATGGTCATACTGTATATGTTTTCAAGTATACCTTATGGCCCTTTATAATTTCCTCTTTCCTGCAAATGGATAACCCTTGGAATTTATGGGCACACATGTACTTATATGACCATATATGTCCAATTCATCCACATACATTCCTTTAAAGTACAACACATATCATACATGAAGAATATTTTAAAAAAAAATATCGGTTTTATGAAAAAAGGTTTTAAAACAATTCAAGTGGGTGCTTAGTCTCATTATTATTCCGAAAAAATTGTAAAGTTAGAAAAGGTTGGAAAGTAATGGTTGTATACTTGAAACAACACTAGATATAAATTGAACTTAAATGTATGGCATGGAATATCATTTTCATTTTTTCTTTCCCTCGCCTTTGTCTCTCGAAATTTTCAAACTACATTTACTCACATCTACGACAAGGTTTTTCTTTGGATGAGAGATGAAGCAGCCCGGATGCTCAAATATGGATTTTTTCCCATATACTTTTTTACGTTCATATCAAAATTGTGTTGAAAGGAGGTTGTCATAGCAGGAGATGAGTGATGAAACTCAATAGGGATTTACCTGGGTTATGTGCCAGAATTTTGACGTTTTTGCTACCGGATCCGTGACTTGTGTACAGGCTGCGCCGAACAACATGTACTTGTTGGGCTTCCAGTGGATCATGTCGAAAAATGCCTTCATCCCGACAGCGGCGTCGCACTGCAAAAATGAAAAAAAAAAAAAAAAAAAAAGCAACATCAATATTTAGTTAGAATGCATATCAAAAATTCAAATTGGAAGAACCGATATCAGCAGCCCCATTAATGGAACCAAAAAAATGACCTTTTCAATGTTTATCTTACGTTAAAAAAGCTTTCATCTTTTTAACTTAAACCTTCCTTATCTGAATAAAAAGCAACTGCTAATTAAATAACTTTTCAGATAATTGATAAATAAACAATGGTGAAACTGAATCTGTAAGACTGCAAACCATGCAAACTCCCGTGTATGCACTGATTGCCAAATTATAGGGGCAAATCATGTTTACAGTGGAACCTCGATTTACAAACACCACATGTTTCGATTTACGAACAATGCTCCAATTTACAAACGGGACAAAACCCTTCTTCAACTGCTGAAATAAGGGCGATTTCAGTAAGTGGAGTGAAGTTCAGGCTTTTATTGAAAAACATCACCCTGACACAAAGCGGTATATTTGAGGGGAGGGGATCATGGGGATAAATCTTCTCCTCCCCCCCCCCTCCGAATTACAAGAAATTGTATGAATTTCAACACGAATCCGCCAATTTTCGGCGATTTTTCTGAGGTAAAAACGCAATTTTTCTAATATCACATATAAGACTCGCCCTAACAAAACTGTTACCAGCAGAGTAGTGGACATTTTTAATGATAATGTATTGGCTCATTTTCGCAAAATTCTCCAGCAAAATTGCCAAATGTCTCCTCTTTTATGGAGTAATCTTCCTCCTCTCTCTTCACCATCTCCATCACTGTGTGCTAATATGTGCTGCCAATATGTATTTTTTTCTTGGTTATTAAACTGGTTTCTTCTAATATTACTGTTATATTTATTTCCTTGCTGTATTATTTCCACACATAAAACAATGCCATGTTTGAAAAAAAAAATGGACAAGGAACGCATTATTTTGATTTACATTAATTGCAATGGGAAAAATTGATTCGAATTACGAACTTTTTCGTTTACGAACAGGGTCATGGAACGGATTAAGTTCGTAAATCGAAGTTCCACTGTACAATTTTGATATTTATATATATTTTCAAAATGGCGGCTGAAACAAACCCGGAGAGCAAACTTTTTTGCATATGTTTGTAAAAACGTTTATACTATGTTACAGTCAAAGTTTCAAACTAGTCATTTTTAAAAATGACTGACCAAATCAGTCAATTTGTAAAATGACCTAACCTAACCTAACCTAAAATGCTTTAATTAAGTCGTTTTGTAAAATGACTAGTGTTTATAGACATTTTACAACATGACTTACCAAACCAGTCACTTCAATTATTGGTACTTTCGGACATTTTACAAAATGACTGGTTTGACATATTGACTGTAGCATATATACGTATACAATGTACATCTTGGTGGAGACCCGGCTTTACTGTAAAGGGCAAACAATGAATACTCTCGTGTTTGTAGTTATTGCAGAAAGTAAGGGAGCAAAATGAAATGATAATGTATGTGGAATGAGGACTCTAAACAGAAATGAGAGATAAGGAGACTTAAATTACTGTAACTTAAACTCCTGCATTTTATTCCACATTTAGAGGATAAAGTAGATAATTTATCACAGAATGACTGTTTTGCAAACTTGGTCCAGTCATATTTGGAAAACATTTGAAATGACGTTTGTTGTATACAAACCTTATATTCCTCAATTTCTATTTGAACATTGTTTTCTTTTATTTACAGAACTCGAATCTTCCCAGGGTAAGAATACTTAATGAGACTATTGTTCTATATACGCATGATGAAAGCCCTTCACGTTGTCCAAATAAAGTTTGGGTCGATTGACCATGCCAAGGTAAGCCACTGTATGTTATACGAGTACTATTGTTCATCTGAAATGATTTTATAATGTATCCAGTACATGGTAAACTGCATTCATATAAAAGACTCTTATCCATTACATGCATTTATTAATTTATAATGCTGTATGTACCGTATAGGGTTTCTAGGAAATCATCTTGTTTTTCCTTGCTTTTCAACTTGAATCAGTCTTTGGAAAAGTAATGGAGGTATTCTAGTAAGAAATTGATATGTTCCTTCTTGGCTCTTCAAAAAAACATATTGTGTTGTTTTGCATATTACAGTGGTTCCTCCGAAAAGCGGACAGTCACGGGACCACAAGTTTTGTCCGTTATTCGGAGTTGTCCCCTAT
>JAQGBW010004221.1:0-14232 GCA_034698625.1 Julus scanicus
TATGGTTCCTGTATTGACTTCTATTGGTTTCTATTGACTTCTATGGTTTAGCTGTATTGACTGAACAATAGAAAACATTAGAAAACAATTGAAACTGATAAAACCAATCGAAATTTTCTATTGATACCAATAGAAAACAACGTTCCAAATAACAGTAGAAAACAATAGAAATCTCTATTGTTTATTTTGTTTTTTTCACCAGGGTTGCAGAATGTTGCACAGAGTTTCGACAGGGCGTTTCAGAGCATGTACACTCAGACATTGATTGTCGATTCGGTGTCTTCTCAACCCATGACACTACCTTAGTGACAGTTTAGCTATGGGAGGAAACCATCTTGGAGAAAAATCCACTGCCCAAGAAAGAGGGTTTTTGAGGTCCGCGTATGAAATCGGTATCATTGCAATGCAAATAGGAAGCGATTGCGGCGCATGGTGTGCTCGAGGATGTGGAAGCATTTCCACGACTATTCTTAGAAAAGAGCTTGTCATTAATTCGTATGTGTGCAGATCTGAGGTCGGAAAACACATGTGCACAGTTAGAGCTCGTTGTTACTCCGCGATGTAATTAGTCGGCATCGTTGATCTCGGGAAGGTGTGTGGGTGGCGAAAGAGGGAGGGGGGGGGAATAAATCCCACCCAGCAATTTGCATGCCATCGATTTGGAATGCAAACTTTTGGCACGGTGGCAGCCCAGCGTGTGGCACCGAATTCACTTAACGCCGTGCTTTCTTTCTGTTTGCAGGGCACATTATGCAACAAGCGCCTTCTGGTGCTGTCCCCACTGTGCATCAAACCATTTCGCCAACATTCCAAGAAGCCCAGGTGGCGACCCAGCCGGAGGCAGTCGTCACCATGGCAACAACCCAAATCATCGCCGGCAGTGGAGAAATCCAATTTGCCAATGCTCAGGCTCTGGCCCAATTCGAAGCGGATAAAAGGGCCGTCTATAGGTAATGTCCATTGGCTCGGATGAGGCGGTGCCCCCCACGCGAATCCATAACGCAGAAAAAGCCGATGGTGAAAACGTGTCGAGTCACTTGGTTTTTTTTTCCCACCAGGATGGCTTTCTTGATGAGATTAT
This sequence comes from Julus scanicus, assembly GCA_034698625.1. Classification (NCBI taxonomy): domain Eukaryota; kingdom Metazoa; phylum Arthropoda; class Diplopoda; order Julida; family Julidae; genus Julus; species Julus scanicus. The sequence continues at coordinate 1,082 of JAQGBW010004221.1, forward strand.
GCTGCCGGAGTCTTTTGTAAATCTTGCCAACTCTCTGGCCGTTTGGAAGTGCGTGGGGTTTTTGAGCTGTATCTGGATGAAATTGTTTTGACTGATGCCTTTTTGTTTTTTTAATCATCAAAGTTTAGAGAAGGGGTTTAAATTTGATACACACAAGAACCTGCATGTGTAAGACTCGTGAAGTTTTTGTGGTGGTACTTGTGTTCTAACTTAATTGTAAAGCGGAAAGAATCCAAATTTTATTCGAAATGGAAATTTTATAATTTTGTTTTAAAGAAATGTTATCATTTTACCAATTTGTGCCAGCTTTTGCATCGTCAGATTTTTTACCAGTGTTGAAAGGTAGCAGGTGATTTTCCTCAGTCAATAATCATCAACACAAAGATCTCCAGTCAACAATCTCCAATAAAAAAAACAATCTTCAGTCAAATATCTCCCCTCAAAAATCCCCAAAACAATAACCTTCACGGACCTTCTTGCTCCAAGGAACAAAATCTCCAAATTGATGCTATATTTAATTAATTCAAAGTATTGTTTGATTAGGTTAGATTAGGTTAGGTTTTTGCAACTTTTTGCATATTTTGTACTCTGTGGATTTTTTTTTTAATGGAGATTATTGTTTTGGGGATTATTGAGTGGAGATACTTGTCTGGAGATTGTTGACTAGAGATTTTTGTTTTGGGGATTCTTGAGTGGAGATACTTGTTTGGGGATTTTTGTTTTGGGGAATACCACATGGAACCTGTTGAAAGATTTCCTCGAGTTTACCAAATATTTCCTTAAATTTAATTGACTGCTAATGCGTGTCTACAAATTTTCAATTGAGCATGCTCATATTGTGATCCTATTATTTAATTAATTAAGTTTAGAAGAAGAAAAAAATTCTTAACTTTCTTGGAATTACACCAGAATCTCAAACTTATAGGATTATTTTCATTTTCCCAAATCTCTCAAGGTTTTCCTAGTATTTCCACATATAAACTAAAATTTTCACTACTTCATCATATTGGCCTTTGAAAATTTCCAACGCTACATCACATTTTCATTATTTTACCATGTTTTCTCAGTTGCTTTAATTTGCATTTATAATTTTCAATGACTATGTAGTTGATTAAAAAAAATTAATTCAGAATTTCTGAACGGTCTCTAATTTAACCACCAGTTTTAATAAAGGAATTTAACGGCTTCAAACAAGAAAGTCTCAATTTTCTAAAATTCTGAAATTAAGAAAATAAACGTTTCTTAGCCAATTTTGTTCAATGTCTTCAGTTCTGTAATGAACTAAAACGATTTCATACTTATTCAAGGCTTCAATCATGAAAGTTTCAATCAAAATATCTAAACATTTATTTAAAAATTCTTGCACATTTAATATATTTTCTAAAATTCTGAAATTGTTTAAAACATTCTTAGGTTAATAAAAGCATAGCAGTGAATTTTCAGTTTTTAAAATCAGTTTACTTTCCAAGTTTTTCCTGATAAAATTCTTTCATTTTCTTTCATAAAGGCACCCTTTGTTTCCACTTCTTGCTCTGCTCTTTGAGAAGTGCGAACTGGCGACACAAAGCGCGGATTATTCTTCCTCAGAAAGTTTCGACGTTGACATACAGGCTTTCGTCCAGCATCAAGAGCAGGATAGGAAGCCATTTTTCAGCGACGACCTAGAAGTAGATGGATTGGTAATGATGCTTCTAAATTCCAACTAACTCACAAAAAGCTGCAAGTTATTCTATTGATCAGTGAACTTGCTAGGTTGCTCGCCTAACAGTTTTTCTTTTTTTACAGATGGTAAAAGCAATACAAGTTTTACGTATACATTTGTTAGAATTAGAAAAAGTACAGGAACTATGCAAAGATTTCTGCACCCGTTATATCACGTGCTTAAAAAGCAAAATGCAGAGCGAGAATCTCCTCAGGAGCGACTATCCTTCGTACAACAATTCTTCCCCTAGTAGCGATTCGGACTCCCGGAATTCTAGTTCTTCGCATTCCATCCCACCACCGCCAATCCAACAAGTGCAAGTGAGAATTTTTGCATGCTTCACTTTTATTTTTATATTCGGCTTTTTTTTTTACCGCTTTCTCCAGACATCTTCTGGCATGAATCCAGGTTTTTCCTTACCTCATCATGCACAATAGAGAACTCGAGAAGTTTCTTCCAGAGAAGACATTCTCGGCATGACTAAGATTCAGGGGGATTTTTACCTGTAGTTGGACTATTGTTAGAAAATGTTGGCATCTCAAAATGAGTTTACTTCTGAAAATAGTCCTCTACAGATAACAATCACAATTTAATTTTTTTTTTCTGTGTTCAACCAAAAAAAAAAATGAACTTGGGACAAGTTTAAAACTGCAATTTTTTTTTAAATAGAGATTTTAAGTTCACGTAGGATGACATGCTTTGTAAAAGTAACATTTTTGAATTTCTTCATTGAATTTTGTAATGTAAGTTACTGTAATTTGCATCTATCTTTAAATGAGGCTCAACAGAAAAGCTTATCCCAGCCTTGAAAACATAGGAAATATTTGCACTTTGCTCTTTTTATGTGTAATTTTCCTATAAAGTTTCTAATAATTGTCACATTTGCTTTAATAGGTAGTAAACAGTGCTGGCGCTGTAAATAATGTAGTCATTCAGCCTGGGGTGCAACCTGCAGTCTCCATGTCTACGCTACAACCAGGGCAAATCGTGTCGGGCGGAACCGTGTATCAAATGGTACAAACTCCACAGGGAATAGTCGCCCAACCTATCCAGGTATAGAGCTGTTGAGTATGTTTGCTTTAAGGCAGCGTTAAGCAATCATTTTTTCACAAGTACCTTATTTCAAAATATCAATCTCAAGACAAGTCAGTATTCTGCAAAACAAAAAAAACTTGGATTTTCGGCAGTTTTCAAAAAGTTTTCAGTGGTACTGTTTTTCTAAAAGACAGTGTGAAACCACTCTTGCAAGCCTAATCCCATGTTAACACTGATTGATTGCTCATCTTGAAAAGAGTGACTCAAGTATGTGGCAAACAGTATTATTTAAATAAAGCAAATAACAATAAAGTATTCTACAAAGCTGTAAGGCTTTTAAATTGTCAGTTTAAAAAATAGAAAAAAGTTGGAATTTAGAAGAAAAAAAATGTTTTATATTATATTTGTAATCTTCGTAATTAGTTTGGAAAACTGAAATCATAATAACTGGTTTGATTCCTGATTGCTCAATGCTTTTTTAAGGAACAAGCACCAAGTTGCTTGGGTGTGTCGTATCATTGCCCTTTTAAGTAGTCCATTATTTTGTTTGGCAAAGCTCCAAACTACACCCGTGCCGGCCACGGCCGCTCCTCCTCCACACGCAATTCATGGCAGTACCCCTTTGTCACAGATCGGCACCACCACCCCGCTTCCACACGAAAGGGTCATCCTTCCTGCAGGTCGGCATTTCATTGGCCCACGCCTATTTTTACCACTTGTTGCAAACCTTTGTTAACCATTCAGCAGTGATGATCAACGTCTGTCCTCCTCCTTCCTAGAACCGTCCACACCAACCTCTCAAGACGAAGACGACGATGTGGTGGGAAAGAAAAAGCAGAAACGAGGCGTCTTACCTAAACATGCTACGAGTATAATGAGGTCTTGGCTGTTCCAACACATTGTGGCAAGTACTGTTTATTATTCCAGTGTGCTTATTTAGTTTTGCTTTGTCCTGAGTGGTTACATTTAGCATTTTATTTTTGGTCTTCACAGCATCCATATCCTACAGAAGATGAAAAACGTCATATAGCTGCTCAAACTAATCTTACACTTTTACAAGTAAATAATTGGTAAGTGCTTTTTAATTTCATGTTTTTTTTTTTCCCCGCTTTGTAAATTTTTGAATTTCAATTTTGCTAAAAATCATGCTCCACAAAGGAACGAAAGAAGTTTTATCACTCCTACTTTTAGTAAACTTTCTCGTTTAATAAGTTTTCCTACATAAGAAATTCTAGATCTTCGGTCCCTTTGGACAACTTTATAACAGGGTTCTTCCGTATTATTTAATTGCATGTATGCTATGTCTTATGAATTGTATTTCTCACGTATCCATTAGGTTTATCAATGCTAGACGACGAATCTTGCAGCCGATGTTAGATGCCAGTAATCCAGATTCTAGCCATAAAGCGAAGAAAGCAAAAACACAATCTCAATCATGTAGGCCGGTGCAAAGGTTCTGGCCTGAAAGCATTGCTAACCTTCAACCTCAGTTGCCGCAGAACTCTTCAAAATCTGATACCGATGACAAATCAATAAGTTCAGGTAAAGGTAAGGTTTTGGCATATGAATTATGTAACGTGTTGCCGGAGACATTGATTTAGCATTTCAGCTTTTAAATTGCTTTAAGTTTGCTTAAGTTAACGGGGTGTCCAGCAGCCTTGCAAACCACGAAAACCGGGAATTATGCTTGAAATTCATATTAAGCATCTGTTTATGCTTGAGTTTCCTACCCGGGTCGAGAAATTTCGGTTACTCGTGGAAAATCCTCTATAAAAACAACCTTTCTTAAAAATTCTTTACAACATATTTTAGATTTTTTGAAAAAAATATTGTGTTAATTGGTCGGGAGAGGGGTCCTTGAATTTGGCCAGCGCTTTTGCTGGATATCTTGTAATAAAATATCATTTGCACAAATGCCATGAGGATTCTGGAATATTTAGTTTAAATGTAGCCAGGCTGTATTCAATATCGTTACATGAAAGCAGATGAAACCATCACCTTATTCACATGATATTACATTTATAATTTTGCAAGTAAAAATGCTACATGCATTTTGACATTTCATATCGTTTTCTTTTTACATTTCGGGTTTAGATTTAGAAAACGATATTAGTTCGACAACGGAGCAACACATTGATGGTTCCTTGAGCGTCGAATCTCAAAATGGCGATTTGGAGCACGAGGAGCAGGACGACGAGGACTTATCTCCCCCAAATTCCATTGCCAATTCGGAATCGGGTCTTCCCTTAGGTTGTGACACAGATTCATCAAGCATGGAGGACTGACAACGTAGAGTTAGTGTAAATTTCCCGTTAATTGCGTTCCTGTGCAGTTGTTTTATCATCTTGTCATGCTAGGATGTGATCTCGTCCCATAGGATTCAAATTTTTAAAACTCTGGATTATAAGTCTTTCGTCAAATGGTTGAAGATGTTGAAATTATGGAGGGCGAGATTTATAGGTCAACCAGACATATTTAATCATAATTGACAAAACACTATACCAATTATGAATAAATGTCTGGCTAACGCGTAAAGCTCGATCCTCTTAATTTAAACTCTGAATTTTAAGTTGTAAACCATTTCAAATGGGATACGATCTCTAAGGTATGTTTCTCCCTTCCAATATGTATATAGGCTGGAATGTTTATATATAGCGAATTTTACCTCGATTGTAAATACGTAGAACGTCTGACCATGAGGGATTATGAACAGGGGTTGTTAACTCTCTAATCCCCACAAACTGAGAAAAGTACCATGCAATAATGCACATTATTGCAGACTATTTATTAAGGTGCATCTAATGATACGTAACGATTGCTACCTTTTTATATTATTTTCAAAGCTAGGGGCAGCAAAGTACTTGTATACAACGAAGAATCTCTGTATTCCCCTATCTCGTCTGCATCTTTACTTATTTTGTGCATGTAATTTGTACATGCATTTTTGACTCATTTTTATTCTAACCCTGAATGGTTCAGATGTACAGTTGCGTTTTCTATTGAAAACAATGAATGTTTATTGTGTTCATATTTTGCCAATCGATTTTTATTTCTTTCGAACAAATCATTTGGGTGCCGGATTATTATTATTATTATTATTATAAAAGAATAAAATTTATTTAAAAAATTGTATACGGCCAATCTTTTTGCAATGGAAACATCAAATCTTTTTACTACTTGCAGGAAAAGCCCTGAAGTTTTGAGAAGCAAATGCTCCCTTTAGCGATTAAATGGAAACTTTGTTTAGGCCGATGGAGAGCAACTGCAAATCATCCAGCAATAATTAGATTGGATTTTTGGTACGTGTACGAAAAATCAGCAAATTATTTTGTTTCACATGATGCCCACTTTTTTTAAAACTAATCTAGATGAGATGCTGAGAGGGGTCAAATTTGGTAACGAGTTGTATGCACAACATTGTCAAATTGTTCAAAACAAAATATTTGAAAACTTTGTATACCAATGGTGAAATTATGTATTTAACTACCATCCTTAAGTTTGTCAATTGTTGATGACATGCACAATCTTTGGTTATCAATTTTTGCTTTGCAATAAATTCTATTATGTATGAAGGATGCCAAATCTATCATTTTAAGCTTACTAACTAGCATGATGTTTTGTGAAGTCATTAATAAATAAATAAGCTTTGGGAGTCACAAGTCTCATTAAAAAAATTAAGTACCAAATTTAAAGTTTGAAGAAATTTGGGTTCTGCATGACATAAACAATGTCACATTTAAAATAATTATCAATTTATATTTTCTAAAGCTTTTAAAAATCTCTTACAAATTAAAATATTGTGAAAGCTAATCATTTGCTCAATAACCCAGACTTTAGTATTCATCGTATTATTGAAATTGTGGATAACGATAGAATGCTTTAAATTCATTAAGTGGATACTGAATTTTACATTGAACAGTACGTGTCCAATACACTTGAAAATCGGGAAAGTCAGGGATTATGCTTGAATTTGTATTACCTTGGAATTTCTAAAAACATTGTGGTAATTGGTCGTGAAAGGGAAGAAGGAGAAAGGGGTCCTTGATACACACTTGCATGATATGTAAATATGTGAAAAAGGATCAATTTCCTGAAATGGTTACTTTTTAACTAGAAAATGTACAAAATATAAAGTGCTTTTACAATTTCAACAGTTAATTGCTAATTAATGATGGGATTTTTCTGTATGGATACAAACACAAAATGTTCTGTACGACGTTTCGGCTCTACAAGACCTTCATCAAGTACTCGAGATCTTTATATAGGAAAAGGGACAAAACTATAGTATTTTTTTAGAGATTATGGGTTTTTTACATTTTTGGTTATCTGATTTTTGAATGAAAAATCTGTATTGACTTTACTGGTAAGAAGATTCAACTTTTTACAATTAACACAAATAAAAATTTGTCAACAATCATTCTTTAAAGATTAATAAAAATTCAGTAACAGCTCCAAGAGATTTTAATTCACAAATTTTGTTATTAATAATTTGTAAAAATGAAATAAAAATAATTGTTTTTGATACCGCAAAGGTTTCTGGGATGTGCTTGTTTGCTCTTTGTGCTGCCATAGCCCCCTATATACTACTGCCTTCTTGCGTGTGTTTTTGCTGTTGATGTGTCATGGCGAATGTCAGATGGGTGTACTGTTGTTTTTCTCTTTGCATTATCTTTATTTTGCCGTTTCTGAGTAAGTTATATTCGCCAATATTTTCTCGTTTGTTAACCCTAGAACGAATCGGTGTTGATATTCCGATCGTTGCTGCCACAACCCATCCCTATACTTCTGAAATGTGCGCTGTTTCGGGGTGTGATCTTGTTTATTGATTAAATTCACCTTTAATTATTGATCTTTTAGTCGATGGCGAAAGGACAAGTAATAAAATCTACTATAACCTGGTAGCTCAGACACCGTGTTTTAGGAGATTAAATGCAACGCACCAAATTGGATGCGGATGTAAGTAAAAGTGAAAGTGAAATCTGTGCTTATAAAATTTCTGCGATATGCCGGCTATTTAGTGCTAACGAACTATATCGGTTATAAAATTTAAATCAAAGGATATACGTAAAATTTTAATGTTTGACATCACCCAAGTAAATGTACTCATGCATGGTACTGCCAGAAATGCTTACCTCTGGTGTTAATAAATTATCGATTTAAATTCAATACTAATTTAACGATGATTCATTGGTGCATATGTATTTACTTATAAACTTATTTCTCATAACCTGCTTAGTCATTGTTTTAAACAAGTGCATCTATGTACATAATTATATTCAGCTGGTTATGGGCTTCATCACATTAATTTATGTGTATTAATTTGCACTATGATTCCATCTATAGCGGAACGAGGTGGGAATGTTGGAATCATTCATCATGTTGCCAATGTTACAGACCTAGAATGGCTTTTAGACCATGGACCATACTATCCGTATACTGCCGTGATTGAAATGGTGTATTTTAATCGGTAAGTTACACCGCTTTCTTGCGACAGGATATACTAAGCTCGCATGTTTTGCAGGACGAGCAATTGACGGTTGAGTCAAACGTAATGATTGTGCGTTTCTACTACTATTATTTTCAAGGAAAAACCTAACTAAAATGCAGCAGTCTGGGAAAATCAATGGGGTGATTGTTATTAGCCCACTCGACTCTCCCGGTCCTGATGCTGGATATTCACCTGACCACTCTTGTCCAAACCAGCAATATGGTAGATTCTTGTAACATAAAAATTGATGATACGTGTAATTTGCTCTTTCTGGAAGTAATTATGTATTTAAATATGCTTTAGGAGCTTATAACGAATGCTCTGTCAGATGGAATCCACATGGAGATGGAATGTTTTTTCAAGATTGGACATTTCCCATCTTTTTGGTTCAAAAGCAGGAAGACATTGACAACTTAATTCAAAATGTAAATTCTTGTTCTGTATTATTACAAATCCAGGCTTTCAATCAATTTATTTTTGTTTAGTTTGTTGTTGCTTCATGTAATACTTAAATGATTTAAATCATGCTTGGTACATATCTAACATTATAATATGTCTGAAAATAACTTGCCAAAATTCAAATTAAATAAGCTCGACATCTCATCCTAATCTTGCAAATCAGCTTTACACTGATGCGTTTAAAATCGTTCCTTGTTGTATTTTCGTGGTACATTTATATATCAAATATTTACGGATACCCTGGATTTAAAACTAATGCGTTAGTAATTTAAGGCGTAATGTAATTTGTTTCTTATGTTTCAACCGTTATATACATTTTTTTAGTGTTACCAAAAGTTTAATGCACCGTTAGACGGCAAAGCTCGCAATTGGCCGTTATGTGCCGCTCAACTGTCCAGTAACATGTATGCGGCTAAAGATGCACCCACGTGCATTCGTCGGAGCAACATGGTTACAAACATGAACCCAAGTATGCCCATTTGCAAGTTTCTGATCATTGGTCATATATTTCCTTAATTCTAATTGGGTTTTTTTGCAATTACGTTTTTTACAGTTAGAGTTTGTGACCCATTAAGCGATTCCAACATTTGGTCTTCTCTTACACCGTTAAATAAATCTTCAATCCCTAATAATCGTTCACTTATTGTGGTCGCTGCAAGGGTAAGAGATAAAAACTGCACAGCATATGTGTTGTATCGGATTGTGAAGCTTGCTTTAAATTATAAAAATTAACCGTGATACATGCCTCTGTATTTATTAAAGATGGATTCGTTTTCAATGTTTGAAAACATTGGCCCCGGTGGAGATTCGGCGGTGTCGGGAATCGTGGCGCTCCTTGCTACGGCAGAAGCCCTTGCCAGGGTCAGAGAAGAGCTCGAAACAAGGAATATTACAAAAAACGTGCTATTTATGCTGTTTCATGGGGTAAGTGAAAATTTATTTTTTCTTAATTACAGTGCTAGGTGGGGTAGTCGGCCTTTCATTCAGGAGACCTGGGTTCTATTACCAGGTCAGCTACTACGACTATGGTTTTTGCAGTTTTCCACAGTTGTTTCCAGGCAAATGCAATGATAGTTCCTCTAAAAATCGGCCGCACACATGATCCTTCCTCTCTTCATATCTGTCATTAATTACCAAAAAATGCAAACAAATCCAAAAACCTTCTGCTATTGAAAATAAACCATCATAGGTTACATTTAAACTTTTTGACATTTTACATTAAACATTTTAACTTTTTAACCTGCTGCTGGATGATATTTAAAATTTTAATATTTGAATCATCATTCATCTAAAAAGAAAACTTGTCTTGTCGTTTTTTAATAGGAAGCTTTTGACTACATTGGATCCAGTCGTGTTGTTTACGATATGTCAAAAGGTTTATTTCCAAGCCATCTGGACGATGACATTCCCTCTCAACCACCATTAATTTCACTGGAAAACATTGGCTATTTTATCGAGTTTAACCAAGTGGGACTAAGCGAAGCTGCAAATAACACCATCTGGGTGCATTCAGACCCCCAGTCTACTTCGACGTATTCCGACGTCAATGACACGGTAATTAATTATTCATGTTTTTCCTCATATGAGGAAACATCTTTTATGGATGCACGTAACAAAAAATTATTCATAAATTTTTTCAACTAACTTTTGTTAGGTGAACGAGTTATTTAAAAGTTTGCAAGACGAGAGTCGAAAGCTGGAGAACATCAATGTGGAAAGGTCACCGGATTCCACTCCACTTCCTCCTGCATCTTTTCAGCGATTCTTAAGAGAGGATTCACACATTCCTGGAATTGTTTTAACTGACCACCCAAAGCATTACTCGAACAGGTATGCCATTTGAAACGCATTGAAAGAAAATGTCAAACAAATTCTCCCACTGACATATTGCCGACTCGTTCTTAGATACTACAATAGCATATTTGATGGCCATCAAATGAAGGGAAGTAGAAACAACTCCGCAGCGTACATAGACCGAATTGCTACAATTGCGGCAAGAACTATCTTTAAATTGCTTACAGGAGAAGAAAGCACCACGCTAAGCACAAAACCAGATTTGGTAAGCAAGAGAGCTTTTTTCGCAAGGGGGAGTTATGTTTTAAAACATATCTATATCGCTTTTAATCGCGCTTTGCTGCTGTTAAGGCGGCGGTATTCGACGAGTGCAGAATATTTCCATTTTCCCCTGAGTCTTCCGAAGAAGACTTTACTAAGTGGAGATTACTCCGATACACATATGCGTGTTGTGCCGAGTTTTTACGGGAACTTAATTAAAATTATATTTCGGAACACGAATTCTATTGTAGAAAACTGTTCGATGAATTAATTAAGGTATCGTTTCATTCGTATGATAGCATCTTTTACTGGTAAAACACGGTACGAATATGTGTACCGAAGTAACTTTTTCGGTATGTAAATATTCGCCCGCTTTGACTCGGGACAAAATACCGACTAGGCGGGAAATGGAGAGTACCGATACACTAGTAGGAAATCGGCAGAAGCCACTCGGGGCTTGCCGAATACTGCATGTGTGGCGCGGCCTTTAAATGCAGCTATTTTTCAAAATTAGTTGGACTTTTAAAGGGTTAATTTGTCATATTCAAGAAAAATAGAACATGATCCCAATAACATTTACGATTTTTCAGGTATCAGACATGCTTGAATGTTACCTTAATGCTGGAAACTGCACCCTTTTCAACATCACCAGCACAGAATTGCTGAGAAAACAACTCAGTAAGCAGTTTGGTTTGTTTGTTTTTCAACCTTATTTGCAGATATTTAATTGATACACTCTTGCACAGGAACAAACGCCACCAATTTATATGTAAGCGTTAGCGGCAATTCTAATGTCATGCGGGTGTTGACAACACAACTAATGTCCTATCTTGTTGGAGATGAGCAAGTGAATGTTACGGAGTCAGATTGCTATAATCCCAAAAATAATTCTGTAACTATAATATGTTTGATAAAAATTTTTTTTTCACACACAATCGGAGTTTTAAGTTGTAACTTAATTTGATCATGCTGTTGTGATTTCAGATATTTACTTATTTTTGGATGGACGGACCTAGCGTGAATGGTACACACAAGGGAATGTGTGTTAAAAGTACAGTCAATTTGACAAAGGCTCTTTCTCCAGCGTTTATCATTGATGGTAAGTTATAATAAGATAAATGTTTTAATTTTGTTCTTGATATCTAGTGTAATTAAGACGCCAAAATTGGATAATTTGTATACAAATTGTCCAATTTTGACCTTTAAAATAGCCTAAATCATTTTCCCATCGAAATTTCATAGCCAAATAATTTTATGAGTGCCTAATCAAAATTATGAATCTTGCACTAACGATAATGCAGTTACCCTCGATTATTCGATTTAAATGTGGACTGATCTAGGATCTCGAATTGGCGAAAACTCTGATAATGCAAATTTCAAATTACAAAAATTCAAATTTCAAAATTAATTGTACTGAATTTCTTTTATATCATAAATAAATAAAAAATCCACATTTGTGCTAATAAATACATATTCAGTATTCTGAAAACCAAAATATATACAGTACATTTTAAACATTTAAAAAAACTCAGACATTTAAAATTGGTTTTTCTATTTAGACTATTTGTACAGTTCTGGGATGTACTCGACTTGGACGGAGAGCGTTTGGGAAGGATTTTCTTTGCGTATTTTTCTGAAACCTAGTCTTCACCAGGAAGTTGTGACCCTCTGCATTGGTGTGCTCATTCTACTGATTTCGTTCTGCTCAGTGTGGTTTTTGGAACGTAGCTCCGATGTTCTCTTCACAAACACACGCATCATCACAGGTGGGAGCTAGGCTAGGAGCGCAAATCAGATTGCTATGCAAGATCTGTCTGTAGGAAGAACTTGTCCACCTCCAGCTCATTTATGATGTACAAAATCGAAATTAGAGGCAGCGTTCAAACATGAATATTTCACGTTTGTGCGCTGCGTTTTATACATCACATCCAAAGGACTTTGGATTTGGCTAACTACTGAGGATATAGCAGTCTAATTTGCGCAAATTAAAGTTATCCAAGGTTACTTGGGTTTACCTTACTTATGAAAGAAATGTTCTTCATTGCCAAAGAACAGGATTTTTTAGTGGGTTTCTCTTGAAATCTATGAAAAGGATTATTCCAAAATTTTGTTTTTCAATCAAAGGTTTAGTAAGACTTAGTAGCTTTGATATAATTTGTCTCTTTCCCCAACGCACCATATTTTTCCTTGATTACTTGTTATTTTACAACGATACACGAGTCTTCGGTAGACTAAATTCTGAAAAATCTTGTAAGCGATGAAATTTTTAAGTTGCCATGGGAATTCAGACTGGAGTTCCTGTTTTGCGAGCTTTGCATTTTTGAATAACAGAAATTTTTCTAATATATATTTATTTTTCTTGAAACCAAACGTTTTGATTGCCTGCTTTTGCAGAAATTTGCATTGTATGCT
>JAQGBW010004222.1:0-14232 GCA_034698625.1 Julus scanicus
ATACTATGGGGTGTCGTGAGGGGGGTGACACCATGAGTTACCGCACCGGGTGACACCAACCCTAGTGCCGCCACTGGTGTAGTTTGTATTGAGTCGAGAAAGATGATACTAGACTATGACAATGACTGTTTTTTTGTGGGTTTCAAGATGTAGCACTGTATTTTCTTGACTTCAAGATGTATACGAGGTATACTTCATTCACTGTTTCCTGTCTTAATTAGCTCAAATGACCCAGTTCAAAAAGTTGTTTTCTGTAAGGAGTTTGGATAATGTATGGAAATCTAGAAATTATTTTTGGCAAGATGTTATCCGTGCTATTCTTGGACAGTATTCCCCCAAGAACATTTGGTTATGTGTGTTTTCCACTGACTTTCGAAGTTGTACCTGATATACAAACGTTCGTAACGGTTTCTGTAAGCTGTGACTTATTGTCCCTGGGATCGTAACCAGCTAAACTAGTGTTATAATTAGTTAACTTCCTGTAGAACCTTCAACAACATTTTTCTAATTATAATTCATTTTGGGGTGCAGTGCCGTATTTTTAGAACCATCCTTGTTTTCTGCTTGGTGACTAACTGTGGAGTATCCTTAAGTACGACACATCCTCTAGGACTATGATGATTTTCCTGTTTTCAGGAATTGGAAATGTAACCCCTTCTTAGGGAGCCATTAAAAAAGGGCGTCCCCGAAATTACTCCAAAAATTAGCTTCTTTTCTCCCTACCCTCTGTCCGCATGGAGTCCATTTTTGCCCAGATCCCCTCCCTTCCTCATGAACGGCCTTAATTTTATTTTGAAAAGTAGGGTGTCCAGAAAATGTCTTGGAACATGCATTCCATGGCATTTTTTTACAGATTTTTCTGATTAACGGAAATTTTCTGTCATCGAAGGGAAATTCCAGCATAAAATTGGTGTGTAACATCAAGTTAGGCATAATTCCCGACTTTCCCAAGGTTTTAAAAATTCAAGTACATTTAGGACTGGGGACACATGTCTTCCGGTGTTCATTAGCCTTTCACTGACCCCTTTCAATTAAACAGAAAATCCAAAAATTAAAGAATATCATCATTAGTGGACGTCCATAATGGCTTTACCTCCCTTCCCTCCCCCTTGTCGGATCCACACGCCAGCAGAACCCCCTTCTCCCCCCCCCCTCCCCCTCTTGAGGACGTCCTTTTTGAAAGGCTCATTACACGACTTCAAACATGCTTTCAAAATGTACACTTTGACACCATACGACCAATGACAACGATCTGACCTGGGATCACTTACATAAGTTTGGATCTTATACCTCAACATAAACCAATTATGTATGACATTCCACAAAGTAAAATGTTGAAAGATCACATTAGACTACTGCATTGATGGCCCTGATGGACTCCAATGTTGTTGACCTGAGTTTCGAGAAAATTAGTCATACGTCTGTTAAGGTTTTGGCAATGTTTCTGTAACAGTGTAGTCTGTATTTGGATTTGCTGGCCCAAGTCCAGCTGCTTTTGGCATCGCGATGCACCACATGCAGTAGTAGATTAGTTCAAAAGCCACCAAGATCAAACGTGGCGAAGGTCATTCAAAATCTTTCATTAGTGTGTCCTGTCATTTCTGAAGTGTTGATAAATGTATCTTTCATTTCTGTCTAATTTTGAACCACAATGATCAATTTTAATCGCAGTTCAAACTTCAGTTTATTGGTAGTAAAATAAAAGTTTAATGGCAAAACGTGTTGAATCATAGTGTAGAAAAATTGTAAATCAAGTGTAGGTTAAAAGGTTTAATGAAATTGTTTTCCTGACGTAATTTATTGTTTTGAAATGATTAATGAACAAGTTGTTTTAAAGTTTTCATGTAGGTAACGGGTTACGCCAGTCCTGTTTCTTGGTTTTGACAGTAATAGTAGGTAAAATCTAGTCGATTAAACTTTGATGGTCATACGCCTACGTTGATAGCTTACTTTTAAGTCGTCACCATTTGATGAAACCGGGTGGCAAAGTGTGTTACGCAAAGATTACATTTGGGTTGCTGTAGGAAAAGTTATAATTTTCAAATACATATCCATAAACCTTGCTGGAAATTTCGAGGACGGTATGCATTCGTGCTGCAGCAAACATGATGCCTTATTTGGGAAATTGTAATGTGTTGGTGTATTTATAGGTGTGGATGTATGGTTATGCAATTGAATGATTTAGGGGCCATTCAAAAAGGACGTCCCCGAAATTCCTTCAAAAATTGATCCCCATCCCCCTGTCCACATGGTGTCCATTTTAACCCAGACCCCCTATTCCCTCATGAACGTCCCTCATTTTTTACTTTCAAAATTAGGGTGTCCAGACAATTTTTTGGAACATACAAAGGCCCATCATATAAATTTCCACCGCCTTGCATCCAGATTTTTGCTGTTTGACCGAAATTTACTGACCGTTCAAGAAGGACGTCCCTAAAATGCCCAGATCCTCTCCTCCCCTTCATATATTTTTTTTTATGGAAATAAGGTGTCCAAACAAGTTTTTGGAACATACAAGGGTCCATCATATAAATTTCCAAGCACCCGCCTTGCATCCAGATTTTTCTGATTAACCGAAATTTCCTGATCGCGAAGGGAAATTTCAGCATAAAATTGGTGTTTAACACAAAATTATGCATAATTTTTCTTGAGATTTTAAAAATTTAAGTACCTTTGAGGCTGGGAATGCATTTCTTCAACAAAATCTTAAATGCAAGGTGTTAAACCAGAGGGTAACATCCAGAAATGGTAATCCTCGTGACGGTTACCTTTCAATTTTTTATAGATCTTATTGTTTTATGAAAACCTTGGGCATAATTTCTTATACAATATTTATTTCTAATTTAATAGCAAGCAGAAAACAAAGAAGCAACGCAAAGTGTTAATTTTTACTTTGAATTCATAGTTATTTTTTGAGAAAAAAGCATTACACGAAAGAAAAAGCAATTATTTTATACGGTTTTTTGTTTTGTTACCTATTTCGTCAACAACTCGTCATACTTTCAATTCATTTCATTGATTTATTATAAATGTCATGTTTCATTTTGCATAAAAATAAGCGAATGCCAAAGTAGGCATTGCTTTTATTCATTGTCGTTTTTACACGGCTGGTTTTGTAAATTTGTAACATCCATGCATCTCAAATTCAAGACTCCTAAATGTCTGCACTTTCCTCCCCGCAGTATATCTGCAGAGCGTAATAACCAGGATGAGTAGGATATTTTTAGAGATGTTTATTTTTTTCTCTCTCAAAAATCACCGTTCCAATGAAATGAAATTTCCAGCTTGAGTACTGAGCACGTTTTTTTAAGCATTCCCCAATAAAGATGGAAGTCATGAAAAATACACTAGTTTTCAGTACAGTATTATTACAATGAAATTGAGTCATGATTGACTCATGCAAAATTACTGTTACGATTAAATGTATGTTATTGTATTTCCCCACCGTTTTGAAAAATGGTGTAGTAACTTCCGGTATCGCAAGCATTCTACTTCCACATAAGAACTTGTTCCTGGAATCAGTAAAACTGTTCAAAAACAATGTGAGGAAAAATGTTGCGCAAGGTTTTAAGGGAAAAAAATAAATTTTAAAACAGGGTTTCCAGTCACCTTGAAAGTCGGAAAATACACTTGAATTTTTTAACAATATATGGGGGTAAGTCTGGGCTAAAATGGACACCATGTGGACCGGTGAATTACTAAATTGTTTTAATTGCTACCTTATGCTTTATTATGCCTGCCTTCCTCATGAATATGAGAAATGAAAAGAAAGTTCTGGAGAATGTTCTTATACAACATCCAGAAAGTTGCAAGATTGCATTTTGCCCAACACTACTTTCCAAATTTAACAACTGTCGTTATTTACTTCAACATTCCCAGAGTGCGGTGTATTTTCAATGATATGTCAGCCCAAAAACGCCTGTGTAACATTATCAGGCATCGGAATGTCAAAATGTTAACATACATAACGTGCTTCTTAACTTTGTGGCTACTTTTTTGGTTCGCAATATTTTCTCAGTGTGTTAGTCTTAATATTAGTTAGTAGGTTGTCAATGATTGCATATGTACATTAATAATGTTCAATCTTGTCCTAAAAGCCAACTCGTCTTGATATCTAACTGTCACCTTAAACCAATCTTAACAGTTCGAGCTAAACAATTGCGTCTTAAGGACTCCCTTACGAGATTCAGCATTACAACTTTGGCTGTTAGACATAACTTGCATTCGAAATCTGGTCTATTGCCAATCCAGTATTTTAATCAATAAGCTGTCTGTCTAGAAATGAATTGCCGTTCTTATTCATGCACTTAAAAAAGCCCATCTATTTTTCTGAACGATGGGAGGTCTTGTTCGCATTTTGCAAGGAAGTTCAAGCAGACTCCAAAGCTGTCATGTTAACTTGGTTGATGATAGCGAGGTGAACTGAAAGACACGCCAACAAGGCTGAGTTGCTATCTCATGTCTAGCCTATAACACTTGAACTAACACAATGATTTTCACATTCCGTGGCTCAAGACAACCGGAACTTCTTTATAAAAAACGAGTTTAAAGATGAATGGGTTGTGTAAACAAAATTGAACAGAATCCCAGTGTTTTTGCTGGTAATTGGCGATGGATGACACCCTGTACTATTGCCGAATAACGATGTCTAATCGATGGCAATTATAGGACAACTAGACTAAGATTTTTTAAATGTTATTTTAATTTTTTGTCCGTGTTTAATATTCGTTGTTTCAAACTAAAGTAGCGGTTTTAATAGGTAGGCGGAATTGGATTAACATGATAATGAAAAGGTGCGGTTTTTATTTTTTTGTTTAAACGTTGCGAGTTTATTTAAAAGGAGAAAAACACCTTTTGTTTTACAAATTTTCTTTGGCTTTGCTGTTAATTACGCCTTTGGTGAGGAAGACAAAGCACAAATGTGTTACACAAATGTGAGAACAAAATGCAGTGTTTCCCTTAAATACTGGCACTGAATATTAGGACCAAATAAACAACGTCTGAATAATATATGCATAAACCCCAGTAAATTTTCTAGGCGCCCTGTCCTATTTTTGGAAATTGTTTGAGAGATATGCGCTCTATATAGTGACCAACTTTTTAACTAGCTTATACTTATCAGGATGCTTAACGACACCAAAGGATTTCAGATCGTGTTACCAATTTGCTGACTTTTTTTTCCCATTTCTAGGTCGAACGCTTGGTCATATTACACGAGGAAGCCGAAGATGGCAACGCGATGCCCGATCTGGAGCGTCCTGTCCATGCAGTGAGCAAGGCCGTCACTAACTTGATCAAAGTCGGCAGAGAGACCATCAGCAGTAGCGATGATGTCATCCTCAAGCAGGACATGCCAGCGGCGTTACATCGCGTGGAAACCGCGTCCAAGCTGCTGGAGGAGGCTTCGGCCATGCTCAAAGCCGATCCCTTCTCGGGACCTGCCCGCAAGAAGCTCATCGAGGGATCCAGAGGTAAATGGATTCGATCACATTTGATAAACTGCTTTAATACCATTCTGTTCAAATTAGATAAAATAGGACAGACATCTTACTTCTTTACAACTTCAATTGTCCCGATACTTCGCAACACTACAGAAACTATGGTTTGTGAGGTTGGGTTGGATCAAGTCGCTACATGATAATTAAGTCAAATTTGGCCGTCATGTCCACTATCTGCGCATGCAATTATGAGACTGGCATTAGTATGTCAGTTGGTTTACAAATTACAGGTTCTTTAAAACTTCTGCAGTGTTCTTGAACCGATGTGCCGTGGAAGTTGGCTGTTCACTTGCTATTATGCATGTCGTTTTTCCGTTTGTACATGTGAAAATGAACCAGACAAAAATTTCACAATGGTGTAGCTGTGACATGTCCACCATGTCGTTTGTTCATGAGCTTTCTGTGTTCCTACTTTTGAATATGCACAGTTTTGCTGTCACAGTGTTACCGAGCAAGTGGCGAATGTTGGCGAATGAACGGAAACATTAAAGAAGTTGGATTTGTAGGCCCTACAATATTTTGAGCACAAATCTAGATCTAGTGTAAATGTACAACACTCACTCGACTAGACCTAATGTCAACTTCACTACCGTATTTGTACTCTGGAATCAAACATCGCTCATGTTTTTTGCAATATTTGATGTAACCAGAGTTTTTGATAAGGACTGTTGACAATAACAATCAAGATTAGCCGAAATTCAGTTCAAGTATGAGCTTTCTCTTTACCGAACGTGTGGTTTTCTAAAGAAAATGCGCGAGAAATACACTGTCGGATATCGTTCTTCACATTCGGATATCTTCTCAAATTTGCCTTTCGGTTATGGCGTGGGACAGGCATCTTGTTCCCTAGAAGACGCTAGTAAGTGTACAAAATTTTGCATAACTTTGTCAAGGGCGGGCCTCAGTGACAAACAACAGCAAAAGGAAAGTCAAAAATGTGTATTCAATTTAGGTGAATTGCTTACGTAGTTTTATAAGGTTTTAATGTTTTTGAAATCTTCGTGTTAAGAGGGTGTATAAATAAAACTAAATAAAGTTTATACATGTTTATACAACGTTTAATACATGCAAGGGTTGAACCGTTTACGCTATACTGCTCGTAAATCAGTGAATGTTTTAAATTTGGCTGTCATAAAGCTCCACATCCTGTAATTAATTAAAATTAAAAAGACGTTAAAATTACCATCCGCAATATTAAAGCTTAAGTTGACAAATTGGTTAGAACTGAAGCATTGACCTCTCAAAATTGTGTTGAAGCGATAGTAGGATTCAAAAACCTTTGAATAAGGATAAGTTTAGGCTTACTCTCATTTATTAAATAACAGGGGGACAATGATTTTTAGAATAAAATATATTTACAATACTTTACAATTTGTGTATAGAAAAAACATTCGGCACACTTATATCGATATACTGTTACTGGAATGATAACTTCTCTTAATTATTGCTATTTCTGTAACGTCCTGTTTCAATACTATAGAAATCGTAGCATAATATTACAGAAAAACTAGAAAAAAAAGGATAAATATGACTAACTGACATTTGAATATATGACATTGTATCGCAGGCATTTTGCAAGGAACATCGGCGTTACTACTTTGCTTCGACGAATCGGAAGTTCGCAAAATCATCAGAGAATGCAAAAAAGTGTTGGATTACCTGGCTGTGGCCGAAGTCATCGAGACCATGGACGATTTGGTGCAGTTCGTCAAGGACCTCAGCCCCTGCTTGAGCAAGGTGTCCCGGGACGTGGACTCACGTGAGAAGGAGCTGACACATCAGGTTCACCGGGAGATCCTCGTGCGCTGCTTGGATCAGGTGAAAACGTTGGCCCCCATCTTGATCTGCGGTATGAAGATCTTCATCCAAATTTTGATGCAAGGTGAGCCGTTCTTAGCTTTTAAAAATGCTGATATCCAAGTCTTTGCGCTACAACGGCCTCTGTTAACGCTATTCTTGTTGTCCATCAGGTGGCAAAGGCCTGGATGAGGCAGGCGAAAACCGCAACTATTTGGCCCAACGCATGACAGACGAAATCAATGAGATTATACGCGTGCTGCAGTTGACGACGTACGACGAGGAGGAATGGGACGCCGACAATCTAACAGTCATGAAAAAAGCCCAGGTAAAGCAATTTGTTCAAAAATACACGAATCGTGAGAAAACTGAGGGAGTTGGGAAGGAATTACTCGAAAGTTCCGCATAGCGGTTTTATTGTCATATGCCGGCTTTGTGATTTCCTTAAAGGATTTCGCTTTCATTATATATCAGTTTATGTTAGTGTTTTTCAAGTGAATTGAAGAGAAAGGCACTATAATACCATTTGGTGTTTTTTGTTATTTATTTATCATATAGTGGAAAAGGGACTTTCAGCTACATTTTCATGAATTTAACTACATGCATTTATTTGCAGAAATTTAAGTAAACAAATCGTTGCATCTTTTATGAATTTTTTACAATTCTCAAAGTACGACATTTTTTGAAGGAATATCAAATCAGTTTGTCTAAATAAATAATGCAGTTTTTGCCCACTTAACAAGTGGGCGATGATTACGTATTTTGATTGCATTTTAATATATATTATTCGTTCTTCAAATGATATACAAGCCCATTAATGGCAACAAGGTTTTAAAAAATCTGATACACCCACATTTTATCTTTAGTTTAGTTAGTTATTTCCACCTGTGCTTTTACGTTATTGTTTTTGGCTCTAATCAAATTATTTACTTGTTACATATTGCTGTTTTAAGCAGTCTGAAGTTTAATAATAGCTAGTAGATGAAATTAAAAGTTAATTTTGAAAATTGATCCAAATATCCAAAAAAAATAAAAAATTGTGAAAAACATTTCCATGAAACGTATAGTTTTTATTAAATGAAATTGAGTGGGGTTAAGAAGAAAGTAAATACCAAGGCT
Source organism: Julus scanicus (assembly GCA_034698625.1). Lineage (NCBI taxonomy): Eukaryota > Metazoa > Arthropoda > Diplopoda > Julida > Julidae > Julus > Julus scanicus. Next base: position 8,415 of record JAQGBW010004222.1, read on the forward strand.
CACAAACATCATATTGCAAGATGATTTTTTCCTTCCACAAACAAATAAGCTTTTCTTGGTAAAAAAAAAAAGGCATTTGGAAATGTTTAGAACGAATTTTGTGTGGAAGAACTTGAAATATTTAAAAATTTTGGCAGCTCTGCTCTTGCCATGGCATTTCCATAACCGAAAATACAGAAAAAAATGTTAATAAATATAACTAAATAATTCGCAACAACCTGAAAATGTCAAAATTACTTTTATATAGGATGCGCCACTTTCATTGTAATTTTCTAAGAGCTTTCTAATTTTTTTTAATATACAAAAACATTAAGTGCAAGCACATTTCTCTAATTGCATTGCTTTTATCGTTACAGAATGCCATTGGTAGCAAATTACAAGCAGCACAAGACTGGCTTGGAGATCCTTTAGCACTCAAAGGAGGACTAGGTTTGTTTGTGCGAGAAAAATATTTTGAATAGTCTTTTCCATTGGTAACACCGATTTTTCATGTCTGCGTTTCTAGGCGAAAAATCTCTACGACAAATCTTGGACTATGCACAGCGAGTGGCCGAGCGCAGCTTGCCCCACGACAGAGATGTCATTCGGAAAATGGTCGGTGACATTCAATCGATGACTGATGCTCTTTGCGAACTGAGACAGGATGGCAAGGTATGTTTATTCAATTTGTACGTGCAATCTGTGCATTTGGGACAAAATAAAGTACAATTTCAAATTCCCATAATTTGGTTTTTTAAAAATTCGTGTAAAATGTCATATGGGGTGCCAGCATTTTGCTGTTTAATTGTGATTGTTAAGTGCTATGCGCACGTTTCTTAGTTTTACCAGATGTACCGAGTATGCACTTGTAAAAAAAGCACAAAAAGAGAAAGGGGAGAGGGGTTAAGGTTGTTTCGGGAGAAAAAAAATAAAGCAAAAAATTTAAACAAAAATAAATCGGGAAGACAAGGTACACAGCAGCGTTGTGGAAATAGGTTGGGGAAAGGAAGATAACAAAAAAATAGAAAGTTTGAGATAACTTTAAAAGGAGAGTGAAGGAAGTAATGAGTGAAAATTCCAAAATGGAGCTGAAAAGTGTGCTTTTGGGTCTCTATTTTGGTCACTGTTTTGAAATTGTTCGAATATGTAGTATCAAAAACTCTTTGAATGTTTGTATTTCAATTACCAAAGCTTATTGTTTAATATTACAAGATAATTTTCGGATTTTTCTGGTGTCTGAAAAATATTTTGTCACCATTTCTTTCTTATCGATTTGCTTTTGTTGTTGTTTGTTCAATTTTCTTAAATTGTCTTTGCCTTCCAGGGTGCATCTCCACAGGCACAATCTCTGGCACGTGGCATTCAGCAAAAGCTTCAGGAGCTTAACGGTGTCCTGAGTCGTGCTGTGTTGAATGTTGAAAAGAGTGGCATTCAGCAGCCTGCTCACACAGTGGCAGGGCGAGTGGAGCAAGCCCAGCGATGGCTAGCCAATCTTGGTGCCGATGACAAGGGCCTCGGTCTTCAGGCCATCCAACTGGTCGTCGAGGAAGGGCGAAAAGTGGCCGAAGGACTGCCAACAGCACAGAGGAACGAAATTATGGCCCTTTCCAACGACGTCGATAATCTGTCCCGGCAATTAGCTGACCTCTGTCGTCGCGGAATGGTAAGGTTACAGTTACGATGAATAGCTTGCGATAATTTCTTCTCATTTACTGGATTTTGTGCAGCAACATGACAAAAAATCCAAAAAATAAAGTTGATGGAATTACGAAATTTTTTATCGTTTTTTTTAGGGAAATTCTCCGCAAGCGCAGGCCATTGCTCGTAACTTGTCCAGTAAGTTACACGAGTTAAAGCAAAAGATTCAAAATGCACTTGTCGATCGGGTAATTAGTTACATTTATCTATTAGGGTTGAACATTTTCTTAGGTTATGCTTAACCCTTTGGATATTTTAAAATGAAGTTACTATTTTTTTGTATCGCAGGTTGTGGAAGATTTCATTGACACCACCACTCCACTGAAGCAATTTACTGATGCAGTTCTGGCGCCTGAAGGTAAACGAATTTTGCCTATAGTTTTGAGAATGAGCTTCAATAAAGTCTTCCTAAACGAGGATCCACGAATAGAGACCTTTGCTACAAAATCTTCATCAGAATTGGTTTTTGTTACCAGGCACTCTCAATCGCGAAGGAAACTTTAAAGACAAGGCTCGGGTTTTGCAAGATTTCAGCAGCAGAGCTTCAAAAACTGCACGACTCGTTGCTGCCGGTGGTAGCAATAACAAGAAACTCGCCCAGGCTCTTCTTATTTCCGCCAATCAGGTAGAGTAGTTTTCAGAAGTTGAATTTACATCATTTTAGCAAATTTGCATTTACATTCAATGGAATTTTTGGATATATTCCTAACTCTGTCTTACCAAGAGCCATTTTCTCTCAATGCATCCATTTATCGAAATGGACATAAATAAACTTAAGAAAATTCCATGAAAGGCCAATTCTAAATTAACTTGTCTGTTATTGCGTATTTAACATGCAGCTTGAGCAGAGGAGGAAGGTATGTTCTTCTTGTCCTTATGTAATTGAGATGTGTCAAGGGCATTTGTGTAATTTGTCATGTAGAAATTGTTCGTCACTTCAGATATTCATGAAGTGCAATTAGTGTTGATATTTGTATCCACCAGGTTGAGAGCTTAACTCCACAGTTGATCAGCGCAGGCAGGATCCGCATGGCATATCCTGATAACAAGGTAAATTGCTTTTGCATTATTGATATGATAGGTAGTAGGGGTAATTTGATCCTATTTATATCCCGTTATTATTAACTTCCAGGCTGCTGACGAGCATTTTGAGAACCTTCGCAAGCAATATGCAGAAAGCATCACAAAGATGAGGAACCTTGCTGATGAGGCTACAGATACCGCAAATTTCATCAAGGCTTCAGGTAAAATAAAATTATTAACGCCCTATTACAACAACTTTTCTGTATAAGTTTTGTTTAGTCTGAAATCAAATTCTGTGAATGTTTGCTTTCAGAGGAAAACATCATCAGGCATACAAATTATTGTGAGGATGCTATCAAGACACAGCAGCCCCAGAAAATGGTTGATAACACTTCCAGCATTGCCCGATTGGCGAATCGTGTTCTGATGGTGGCAAAACAGGAATCTGACAACTCGGAGGATCCTTATTTTGTGGAACGCGTGAACAGTGCAGCAGATTTGTTACAGTCATGTACGTTTAATATATGTTTTTTGTCAGAATAGAAAGTGCAATATTATTTAGCTTTTCCATTTATTTTATTTGTTTGTCTCATTTTCAGCTGTTACCCCAATGGTTCAGGATGCAAAGTCGGTTGCTCTTAACATCAATGACCCTATCGCGCACACACGTTGGAGAGACTCAAACCGCCAGGTTAGTTTGTTATTTACTAAAGTTTAAAATAATTGTTGTATGTGCATTTGAGTGCATAAAAAGTTGAATTATCATATTTTCTTCTAATCTGTGATTTGTTCTTCTTGCAGTTGATACATGCTGTTGGACAGGTGCGACAAGCAGTGACGGTGTATCCCACTGTGCCTTCCCCACCAGATATGCATGCCCTAAGGATTGATGGTAGGACAAATGCCTTTTTATCAATTTTAACATTTAAGCAGGGAGTTCTGTTTTGTTCGACATAATCCTGTTTTTTGTCTTCAGTGTGCGCTATTTTATAATATAAGAGGAAAGGAGAGGTCTAGTACAATATACGGGTTGCAGTCATTGTCGGTTGTGATTACACGGGCTCTTTGAAACTGGCCCGTGTGGAGGTGCGCCTCGGTTAATGTCGTACTCGTTGTTTCCCTTAGATCGTCCTACGAGCAAAACAACCAAACAAATACACGATGATGAGCTAAAAGAGCTTTTTAATGTGGACTTTTCGGAAATGTTTTCGCAACCGAAAAGCGGGAAACGGACTCCTCCCTATCGTGGAGTGCAGCTTCCGAAGCAAGGTAGTTTGCCCTGCCTTGAGCCCTTTCCTATCTAAGGCACACATATGATCCAAACTATATCAGTGTGATCCGATAATGTATCACTTGCTGGATGAAAGTGGGCACTTTTTTTTAATGAAGATGTTATTCCTAACTCATCTCTCCTCAGTTTTTACAAATTCTGTTACAATAACATGAACCTAGTTGAACGAATTCAGAGACTTTGCCATTGAAGAAACTACCTTGATCGTAGCATTAGATTTGAAATTTAATTATAAATTGCACCAAATTCAAACGCGATATTTCTGGGTTTAGTAACTTGAATAAATCAGAACAAACCACTTGTTCATTTTTTTTTTTAAAAACTCCGCAATACAAATTTAACAGGCCATATAAGAAACATTAAATGAAAATTTAATTGACCAAATTTTTCACCTCAAGGTTAAAAATAGGTGCATATTTTAAATTTTCTTCATTTACTTAATGTTGCAATACGTCCTGGAAATTAATTGGCCCACATTGATCCAGCGAATGGTGAATACAATATCAGTTTGAGATCTCGCACTATTCCTCCACATTCTGCCCAAACCTAAAAGTGCAATTTTGGAAACTGGTATCATGGAGTAGTCGATAGTAATGCATTTTTTTCCTGTCTTATTTTTTGCTTCCCACCTTGTATCTATCCCCTGTCGCTACTCTCCCTGTGTGTAGATACAGCTCGACCTCGTTCCGCCGTTGATGCGGTTGCATTACAAGGAGTTAGTCCAGGTAGAATATGTTATGTGGCGTGTTAGTGGCCATCTTGCACCCGCACATGAGGCGTGAAATGCATGTTTCCACTATCACAAACCCTTGCTCGGAGTTGCCCATTCCCTTTGTAAACTCTCACTAACACCTCGAAATTGATCAGAGCAACGGAACAAAAAAAAGTAAAATGAAGTGCAAATAGTATTAGTTCAAAATCTTATATAAAAATGAAATCTTAATTGTTAACCTCGACTTATAAATGCAGAAAAAGAATAATTCATCTCTGTGGTGTTTGCCTGTATGTTTGGGGCACCGGTGATTGACATATTTGGGAATGTAAAGTTATAATTATGGGATTTATTTTTAAATTCATGTGGTGTGTGATATTGAAGACATTTTCTGTGTGTTTCTTGTTGGTGGAGAAAAATGTGATTCGAAACATTAGTTGTTAATTCAGTTTACTCAAACTGGGAAACTAGCAAACGTCCACTCGAGTACAAGTGTTCACATTATTTTGTCTAATCCATTTGTATCAGAAAATGTATTAGCATATTTTTGCCGAATTTCACATTCTGCATATGGTTGTGCCCTACTACTGGCCGATGATGAAACATGTTGTTTTGTCATGCTACACTTTTTGTTCCTTACTGCTTCATGTGTTTGGATGATGATATAGTCATACCAATCTTCCTAAAAAGTAAATTCAAGTTTTGCATTCCAAACCCAAGAGTTTTCCCAGTAGCCTAACATCCTAAATTGGCAGCTTATACCATTTAAATCTTAAGTCTTTAATTGCATGATTATCAGAATAATCACGCCCATGATTCAATACTGTTCATTCTTGATAGATGGACAGACTTGTTATGCAATGGCTATGTTTGGTTTTAGTGAAATTAAAATTATTTAATCAGATCTAACCTCAACAAAGCTAATAAATCTGAAAGGTTTGAGTGACGTGCTTCAATTTGTAACCCATCCTGTGACAAAAGAAGTGAAAGACCTATTGATATTCAGTGCTTTATTGCAGTTTGCTGTACCGTGCTATTTAATTTATTTTAAAATATTGTGATATTCACAGACCATCAGAAACGTCCTTCTTCGTTGGAACTGAAATTATACGAAG
>JAQGBW010004223.1:0-14228 GCA_034698625.1 Julus scanicus
ATGGTGGGTTAACCTAGTGTTATAGAACAGGTTAACCGTAAGTTATTCTTAACCTCTGTTGGTGCAACCGGCCCTAAATGGTATAAACTACTTCTTAACCATGTCGTGAAAAGCAAGTGTAAAAATACTAAACTAGCTGTATATGTACGTCTGCACTTGCTAAAAGGCTATGTGCATTATGGCTGTAAACACGAATACGTACATTTCAATATTTCTATATTTAAATCATTAAGTAAAGTTATCAATAACAATTAGCAAACATGTTACATGACTTTAATATGTCGCCTAGGAAACCTTAAGAAACATAAGGTGCAACACAGGCTCTTCTCAATATAAGCGATCTTAAAAGACTTTCACCAAATCGATTCCTGCACATCATACGAGGGGCGGCCAAAAAGTCATGCATATTAGTTTATTATTCGAAAACCAGATGTCGTTAAAATAAACTGAAATAGCCATTTTAATGAGCAGGAAATTTTCTATTTTTCAATGTAGGATTCGAGTTGTTGACGCATTTATCCCAACACTTGATGAGATAGTTTAAACCCCTCTCGTGAAATGCGTTATGATGGCTATGCAGATATTCCCGAACTGCGAGTTTCACATCATCTTCTGTTTGGAATTTTTGACCACTCGAGTGTTCCTTTAGTGGACCAAAGAGATGAAAGTCGCATTGTGAAAGGTTGGGGCTGTATGGCGGATGTTTCAATGTTTCCCACCCAAACATGTTGATCTTGAGGACTGTGGCTTGGGCAGAAAGGGGACTTCTCTTTTTGTCAGTTACAGTTTCGCGTCCTTTCTTAAAGTTTAAACACCACCTCTGTACCGTACTTTGCGAAACACATTTGTCACCATAAACTCCTAACATTTCACTATAAATTTCACTCGGTTTCATGCTTTTCAACACTGAAAAACGAATGACACTTCGTTGTTCCTCTCGCGAGAACGCTTTCGAGTGAGGCGCCATTTAGTTTTTGATAGTTTGTTCGAAATTCTGCGTGAATTGTGACGCCATGTTGTGACCTAAAACCAAAATTTCCTGCTCTTTAAAATGGCTATTTCAGTTTTTTTGTACGACATCTGGTTTTCGAATAATAAACGAATATGCAAAACTTTTTGACCGCCCCTCGTAGTTTCTCAACAAAGGTGCCGTAAGAGAGCCTATTTTTATTCAGATTATACATTGCAGTTTTGTGCTATTTATAAAAACTTTCACAAGCAACGGGATATTTGTTATAGGTTTATCGGACTTCTGACTCTTTTATTTTAATGTCCTGCTACGTTTTGTGTGTTCTATAAATGAAACTCCCATATGCGGTAATTCAATGTTATTTGACAAGCAGGGAGGTTTATGAATACCTGGATCAATAATTTGCTTTCGCATTAAGCTATATATGATTTCAAATTGCTCTCAGACTTATGGATTGGACATATGAAGGAATGGTGTAAAATTTGTACGCTATAGAATTAAGACTAAATTATGGAAATATGTTTCAAGGATGAAATTACATTTATCCTTCATTTCCTTGAAATTTAAATGCAGATCTGAAAAGGTCCACAAGCTAAGTGGGTTTTTTTTTAAATGGGCACAATTGCAGTTTGCACAGGCCTGCCAAGATAGACTGCCAAGTCAACTTTCAGTTAAAACCCCCTTTTTTCAACAGCACTTCTACAAGCCCCATTGCAGTAGTTCCAGCCAATTAGAAGGCGTCATTTTAAAAACTGGGTCAGCATATATGAACAAAGGCCCCAATTAACAGATTAGACTGCAGACATGTATGAAATGTTGATTTCCTTTTTGAGTATATCGCTAATGAATCACTTAAAAATTCATTGATAGGATTATCTGGTCAACTACTCAGGAATGTTCGAGTTACTTTAATCCTCTTGAAATTATGCCAAAGGAACCTGAAGATTATGGTAATCATGCGTAATCCAGTTAAAAACCATAAGCAAGTTGTCTGGGATGAATATTTGCATTCTTAATCCAACATTTGTTTTGTTAACAGTGTTCAAAAACGGGGCCAGACTAACTTTACAACTTAATAATTGTATATATAGTACATATACAGGGTGGGCCAATAAAAAGTAAGCTAACTTAATACAAATCATGAAACGGTTATTTGTTAACGGAATTTATTGAAAATTTATACATATGTACTTAAATAGAATACGAAAAATTCAATATTTCAATTTGTGTTCAAAGTTAGCACCTTTCTTCGGAAACAGTTTCAAAAATTACCTAGCACTGTTATTTTTCGTTTTACGCAAAACAACCTAACGCGGTTCTTTTTTTTTCTGTGAACGCCATTTTGAAAGACAAATTCGAATGATTACGTCATTAAAAAAAGAGTGAATGAGGGCAATTCGAAAGTAAAGAGAAAAACAATATTTGTATAAATTTTCATTAAATTCCATGCATTAACAAATAACATTTTTATGATTTTTATAAAGTTGGCTTACTTTTTATTGGCCCACCCTGCAGTATATTTACTATGTTGTTTAGACCTGCATGGAAACAATGGTTCAGCGGTGCTAAAGGATATAGAGGGTGAGGCATTTAGGACATTAAGCTCAGTTCTCACGATGCCACTAATGTCGGGAAACTGACGTCTGGGCATTGAATGTCGCATTGGTGTCATCGTGTAAACGGCTGAGGACACCAATATCACAGCATAGATTCGAGGATATCGCTTATCAAAATTTTTTTGATATTTGACACCGCCGCCATTAAGATGTCACCTCACTAGTGGAAATTGTCACCTTGTGAACGGCCATTTTAGCGGAAAACGAGGCGGGATTTAGTCGCTGAAGAGCAGTCGATACATGTTCGTCGTTTTGAAACTTTTTATTTGTTAATTGAAATCAATTTTAAATTAATTTTAGAATAGTGTTCGACTCGCATTTGATATTTTTAAGTTCAGGAAACAATAACATCGACAATCGACAGCGGATAAAGCCGCATCTCCACCAAGACGTACATACACGAATTAAAGCAACTCAAACCTTGTACGTACATATACATGAAGATGTATGTGAAATTGTCTCCACCAAAAAATAAAAAAATATGTGCAAATGTATGCGTGGTGCCACGTGGGTGATTGTTGCTTCAATCAAGCCAATGGCTGAGCGAGCCGAGTTGACGGCTAACGGCTCAGCCGATACTACATACATTTTCTTTTTTGATCTAGACCGCCTCCTGAGCGATCGTTCAAATGTACATACATTCACGATTATACATACAAAATGGCGGCTGAAAAAATCCGGAAGGGAAACTTTTTTCGCATATGTTTGTAAAAACGTGTATGTACGTCTTGGTGGAGACGTGCCTTTACAAAAAACAGTAATTGTGGATTATACAGCATAAAATATTTGCGATAGAAAATTCTGGCAATCTGTAAGTACAACAAAATACTTAAAAATTAATAATCAACGAAAAACGGTTCTGGAGCAGACGAAAAAGTACGCCATACTGCTTTTATGATTAACAATGGTAAATGCCGGGGTAGCAAATGTCCTGACATTTCAGGACGTCAGTGTCCTGGCATTAGTGGTATTGTGAGAAGGTGGTTTCACTTCTTCTCAGTCTACTATTATCACCTCGAAAGCAGAGAACGTTTGACTGAATCATTTTTTAAACAAGCATTTTTTATATTTAGACATTATGTCACATAAAATGTCTCACCCTGGATGCATACATGAACATATCATACCGTTTATACATTTGTAATGCATATGTATACAACCTGCTCCATAGGATGATTTACGCATCAATATAAGAGTAGGATGCATTGCTATAAAAATTAATTCAATTTTGTTCCATGCAGTCAGCATAAAAAATGCCATATGGTAGCAGGAGATAGGAAAAGGGGGCAAAATACAAAATTACATCCAGGTCATCCTCGAATCCCTTATTACTTTATGAGCTTATTTTCATCATGTTCGCAAATAGAAAGTTCATCGATTCGGAAATATGCACCTGAATAATGTTAACGCAAAGTATGCACAATCAACAGTTAATAATATACCATATTTTTAGATTTATTGCAAAGATCAAAACTTTATTTCCCGATTGCAGTATACAGTAGAACTTGTCTAAATGTATCCTGTATAAAATGTCATTGGGCATAAAATGTCGCCCAATAGCCAGTTACTCATCTAGGATTGAAAAAAGGGGAATTTCCTATTTGGCAGCTGAATATGCGCTTGTCTGCTGATGAACCTGTATAAACGCATAACCTGTCTAAATGCATGTTTGTCAGCAGTCCCAAGAGTATTCGTTTGGACAGGTTCTACTGTATAGTATGTTTTCACCTCGGTCTTCGCCACTATGTGACAGCAAAGAGCTTTCGTTGCCAAGTTTCCCATCAAAATGTTTCCCAACATTTGCTTTTCAGAAAGCCAGTTGCCATCGTTTTGATGACAATGTCAAGATGTAATTCCAGTTCATTTCACTGTTTGTCGAGTAGTAATTAGTGCCTTACCCGTTAGCTAACCGTGTGCGTACAAAACAAACATTAAAACTATAGCAAATTGCAATTGCACGTCTCGACAAGCTCACAAAGAGAAAACAACACAGCACACAGTTTTCAAATTAAGTGTCAAGGTGTAAATGCAATTCAACTAGCCAAACTCGTCTTTATGACCTTAATTCGCTGGAATTAGTGGCTCTGAAAGGGGTCGAGAGGTTGCCAACTTTCCATTTTGCTAGCAATTCGTCATTTCTGAAGCAAGATTTTGCAATTGCTGTTCACAGACGTAATTTTTGCAAATTCATCATTATTGGCGCATTGCAGGTCGGATGACGTTTTAATGTTTGAAAATGAAGTTGGTGTTCCAATCTAAATATTCAAAATAAATATACTGTACATTAAATTTTAATCCTCAACTTTTATTGGGAAAATTTAGTCCATTCCGTGTACACTCGTGCATCCATGTTTATTTCCTGCATTTTCAGTTGGATTTCTTGCTACGACAGCTGCAGTTTTATTTCCTGTATGAGCATAAAACCGTTATCGTAAAGTTTTGTCTAAACCAAGCAGCACCATTGAGGTAATATGGCATCGATTCAAGCAGCTATCGTTCGTTTTTCGTTTTCTGCAAACTAAAGCAGACAGTGGACAGCAAAGCACCTTGCATTTTGAAAATATGCTCGATGGGCTTTAGTGTCAATTCGTACTCAAACACCGTGCCACTGGAACTGTAGAATTAAAAAAAAGGACTCAATGTTAAATGTGATCGATAATATCAAGTGGCAATAATATCAAGCAGTTCCACAGCGCCTATACACGAGCCGCCACTGCAATCCATAAATGGACATGTCAGGAACTACACACGTATGCAAATTCCTACTTAGCATTAATTTTATTTGAACAAAAACAAGTAATGCAAAGGCTATTGTGACTTGATATACTTCAATTAAATACATTTATTAGAGAACTACGAACGAATTTATAAAATACTGACATTTTACCCTCTGTTATAAGCCATTGCAATTGTTTAGAAAGCACCATTTTTGGTGGATTTTACCATAGTCAACTACATATTTTTTATTAAATAAATAAATAAATAAATAATCGACTGTTACATTTTCAAAAGAAATTTTCAAAATCTAAATCTTGTTACAAAATTACATTTTGAAGGTTTGGTCCAGTATTTTCAACCCTTGATTCGCTCGCGATTATAAGAAATAAAATAACTTGGATTATCATTTTTTGGTCAGAAAAAAATCGTTCCAACAAAACCCAATTTGTCCAATACCCGAGTACTATAAGGTAGCTGAAAACCCGAGTATTTGGATACCCTAATCTCAACATCCCTCCATCTACAAACTAACTTCACACTTACTTTGCCTTTTGACTTTTTTAAAATCCATAACAATGTTGAAAAATATAATCCTATTTCACAAAAAAGCAAACTGAAAAATATCATTTTCCGACTAAGTCATTCGTTCCATAATATATAGAACAACTTCACGAGAATGGAACATTGGCACGTGCGTTCCATTGGGCTCGTGGCCGTTTGCGCGTGCCTTAGTTGGGCACGTGCCAACGTTCTACCCCCTCTGAAGTTGTTCCATAGTATGGAACGAATGTCTTTACAGCTTCGAAACAATGTTTTTAAGTCTGCTTTTTTATGGATTTAGTTTATATTTTTCAACATTTTTATGGATATTTAAAAGTCAAAAGGCAAGGTAAGTGAGTTCAGCAATATTTTAAACAATATCCTTCGTATCTCACCAGCTCAAGTTTTCTCCATGAAATGTGGATACTTTGGAAAAGTCATCGTATTTCACCATTTTGAATGCTTTCAGCGAGTTTCAATGCTCCTTTTCACACCTGTTGTACACAAACTAAAACCGATGTTTTTAAAACAGGTGAATCAAGTGATTCCTAAATAAGACTACTATTATTTGTGTGAATATCAAACATTTATACGTAAAACCAGTGGTGTCATGTAGAAAAAATAGTGAGGGTGCTGCGGAGTAACGCTATGCTTCGCACTCATATATGGAATATGATGATGATATTGGGAGCTTGATTTTCAAGTTCAGCCCATATTGTCGAGGGGCGGTCAAAAAGTCTTGCATATTCGTTCATTATTCGAAAAAGCAGATGTCGTAAAAAAACACTGACAGCCATTTTAAAGAGCCATTTCAAATCAAATTGGATATACGGGGTACAGTGGGCCACAACATTATGGGGTACAGTGGGACATGTCCCACCATATCCTAATTAATCATAACTTTAAATAAAAACCATGTTTAAATTTAAGTTTTAGCGAGCGCGTGTGTGCGTGTGCACGAGCTGAAATAACAATATTAATGTGGGGCTTACAATTTGGACAAGTAAGCAATGAAAATATGAAAGCTGCTGTAATTACGGTAAATTTTAAGCGTTTTTGTAATTTATACTTGGAATTTTAAATTAACGTTGGAACACAATTAATCAATGTGGTGTTTTTTTCTTGTCAAATTATTTGTCTTAATTTCGCGTGGACCACTATACCCCATGCCATGTCCCACTGTGCCCTGGCATAGGGGCACAGTGGGACAGTCTGCGCAACCAACTTGAATCTTTTATAGAAAAAAAACTAGTATCTCTAAAACGATGAGAAAATGTATACAAATCCTGAAGGCTTGTATATTATTCTTTTAAAATGCTACGAATTAAATATTTTTTCCAAAAAAAAAAAAAAAAAAAAAAAGATTTCTAAATAGTGTACCCACTGTACCCCGGTCTCCCCTACATACTCAGTATGTAACAGTATTTTAAAAACAAAAATTCCGTTTAAATTTTTATTTTTAAAATCATGGCACATAAATAATACATTTCACACGATATGAATTTCACGGTCTCCTGGCTGTACATTATCGGATTTTACTGTATTTCCACAATGGTCACATATAGAATTAATGTGATACATACATTCTTAAATATTAAAAATGTAAATGCATGTAAATTGGTACACAAAACACAGATGTTGCTGTGCGTGCATATAAATATACAATTGTTGATTATAGTAAGCATTGTTCATAAATTTTACACGGGAAACCAAGTAATACATGAATGTTTTGACTGCTTTGCAAATTACATCGAGCTTAAAAAAGATTAAGAAAAATTGTCCCTCGGGCAGTATTGGTTATTCTAGGTAAGACAACATCCGATACTAAGCAGATTTTTGCATAATGCCAATATAGCCGACTTTGAAACTGTTTATGCTAACATAACAAATCTTGGCAACAGCACGTTGAGGATATATTTTCAACATATTTGAGTTGGTGCCAACTACATTTCTTTTGTACCATACACGTGTATTTTAATTAGGTTAGACTAAACGTTAAACAACGCGCATGCGCTAAATTTACATATGCAACACTTAAGACGTGCTAAATAAATTTAATAAGTAGGATGTAAAAAACAGGATGTTTGGACATTAATGGGAATCTGAAAAAGCTGAAATTAAAAAAGAAAAATGGCAATTAAAGAATTATTATTGTACAGTATATTCAATATATTGTACGTTACAGAATTGCAAAAATATGCATATTAGTTCGATTGTGAGGCGTTTGCAGAATTATTGTGCAATAGAAAATATTTATGTTTGATAAAATTTCTCTATACCAACATAGTCCCACTATCGAAGTGTCACTTAACCATTTCATCATCATCATGTATGTATAAAAAAGAGGGTCGTAATTTCGTAAAGCAATGTCAAAACATCCGCCAAGAATTATTATACATTCCCATTGTTGATATCGGGAAAGTTTACAACGCCTAACAGGGTATGGTGTCGGTGAAACACTGCCAAAAATGCATAGTGAAGTTGAATTTGGACATACAGTGGAACCTCGGTTTACGAACGTCTCTGTCTACGAACACCATGTGTTGTTTCGCTTCTCGAATGATGCTTCAGTTCACGAACACATTTATCTGGACCACCACGATCAAATGTCCGAGTTTCTGTAATTGTTTTACTAGTTCCAGAAGAACATCTTTGTTACGGATAAGCTTTACTAGATACAAGAAACATCTAAAAATGTGTTATAATTTCCAAGGATTTAAATTAAAATCGATATTAGTTTCGAGGATTTAGCCTCAATTGCAAATATGGCAAAAGTTGGTCTCTTGTTTTATCCACGCCAATTGCAGATGCAATGGATGACAATCCATCGATGACGTCCATTTGATCACATAATTCACAACAGAATAGAAAAGAATAATACACATTTTTCTTATGGAAACAATGTTTGTTAAAGTAAATTCCTTAAACAGAATGTGCGAATGAAGTTGATTCGCAGCAACGTCAGCATGACGACACCACGTGGGTGTCTTTATTTCCTATAATATGTTGGAAATCATGGATGTATATTATTAAACTGCTTTCTTTTAATATTACTGTTATATTTATTTCCTTTGGGGTGATCCATAAATTATGTCACACTTTTTTCCTCTTATTAAACACCCCCCCCCCCCACCCCTTTGTCACAATTGTCACAAATTTTACTACACCCCATCCATAATGATATCACAACCCGTCGATTACTTCTTCCCTCCCTCCAATTATTTTTTTAATAATTCTATATTCTTTTATAATTTTATCGGGAAGAAAGTTTTGAAGTCACTACAGGACCCAAATCTTTTTTCCCAACTGCTATTCAAAATTTAAAATGTTAAAAAAAAAATGTACCGCATATTTTTTACCGTTTGAAATAAATTTTGATTGTGTGATGTCATATTACCGAACCATTCCCCCTCTTCTCCCCCCCCAACCCTCGGTCACAATTGTCACAAAAAACAAACAACCCACCCCCTTAGGTGTGACAATTTTTAAATGGCCCATTTCTGTATTATTTCCACAAATAAAGCCATAACATGTTAAACAAATTTCTAGGTCAAAGAACGCATTATTTGGATTTACATTAATTGCAATGTGAAAAAATTGATTCGGATCACAAACTTTTCGGTTCACGAACGGATTAAATTTCTAAACCGCGGTTCCACTGTATATAACGTTTTACATGTTATTTTTCCACCCGGGATCCATTTATAATTGGACGTTATTTTGTATATTTTACGTCTTTTCAACAACGTCAAATTTATTTCTCATCATTTGCACACCACCATCACGTATTCCGACAATTCTCACTTCAAACCTTCACTATAGCTGAACGTCCTTCGAGCCTTTTTTTTTTTTTCTAAAATGTGAGCATACCAACTAAAATCAGGGTGCTCGTTGAAAGCGAAACACGCATACGCATTCGTTCAAGTTAACATTTTTTCCCTTGCCAATTCCGCTGAAGTTGCCAAGTTCCGCTCTGGGAATTCGGTATTACTTCACCACCACCCTGTATGTATACAGGCTGCTGTGCTTGACTTTGTTTTCCACATTGGCAGCCTGTTTCAATCACTTGGCCACATCCTATATTTTGAGCGAGGAAGCCATGACCGGATTAGAACTATTAACCAACAGAAAGGACTCAAACATTCAAACGCTTGTTTAGGATGTAGTGTGGGGCACAACAGAGTGGAGCGTATAAATGCAAGTGTTTGCGAATTGTGCAACTACCAATTGGTACACAATGGAGTCAGCTACACTAGCAGGCCTAGTTTCACCTGTATCTACAGGTCACGTGACAATGTAAATAACGTCTAATCATTATAGATAACGTATTATCCAGTAATGTGTACGATAAGTGTCGCGAACTGCAGCCAACATGGCAGTAGTATACGCACCAGAAGAACTAAAAATTCAAGTTACTCCTTATTCGTGGTCGAACTGATCGAAATTCATCAGGATGTTTGTCCTACATCTGGAAGGGTTGGTGATTAACTTCCGTTAAGGTAGGTCTGAAACCTCTTGTAGAAAGCGGATGTGAAAGGGCATGTACTAGAATTTGCTATTTTTAATATCAAATTAATAGTATGCCAACGCACACCGTACACCATATTTCACCTAAAACGAAGATTTAGATTCGAGTTTTAATCGTACTCAAACAGACCCCAAAATTTCCCCCATGTCTGCAGGCTAATAAGCTAATTGGGGCAGGGGCGCCGAGAGCCAGGTCCGGGCCCGGGGGAAAGGAAAGAGGGCAAGGCCGTATATGTCATCACATTTCGAGGAAGGATGGGGGGGGGGGGAGGTTTAATGGTCCTCGTTTTTACCTTAGCAAAATTGCGTTTTTGCCATAGCAAAATTTAAAACAATTTCGTTTCAGCATAACAAAATTTAGAAAAATTGCATTTTTACCATAGAAAAAATGAAGAAAAATTTCGTTTTTACCATAGAAAAAATTTAAAAAATGTAGAAAAATTTCGTTTTTACCATAGCAAAAATGTAGAAAAATTTCGTTTTTACCATAGCAAAATTTAGAAAAATTTCGTTTTTACCATAACAAAATTTAGAAAAATTTCGTTTTTAACGTAGAAAAATTGCGTTTTTAACATAACAAAATTTAGAAAAATTTCGTTTTCACTATAGACAAATTTAGAAAAATTTCGTTTTTACCATAGAAAAATGCGTTTTTCAGTTTCCATAACATTTCCAAAAGGTAATTTTCAACATTTAAAATGTTTTTCATACATATTCCAGAGGCCCGGGTCCCTAAAAATCCCGGGCCCGGAGTATTTTTTCCCCCCCATCCCCCCGATATTGGAATCGGAAATATATTACATGTATACTGTATACAAACAACCAACTCTAAAAAAGAGTTGCCAAGTTGGCACCAGTTGCGTAAAACTTATAAACTTAGTTTACTTTAACCCTAGAATAAAAGTTTGTATACAATATGTTGGATGGTTTCATAGCCTAAAACCTTGGTATAGCTCCATTTTGCCTCTGTTGTTTTATAACGAAATATTTGTTAAGAGTAAATTTAGAAACATGTTTTGCACAAAGTCTGCAAACATGTAATGAAAAGAATATTTAATTTGACGTAAGCTAAATTTAAAATACATCTTCGTTTAAGTTAACATTTACGCATATACAGCCTTTTTTAATTATGGCACTTTTTCGATTCACGGCCCACAATGCTTCGTTATATGGCCAAAAGCTGTTTTATTTTGCCAAAAACACGTTTATACGGCCAAAAACTTTTATATGGCCAAAAACACTTTTATACGGCCAAAAACTCTTTTTGTACGGCCAAAAACTCTTTTGTACGGCCAAAAACTCTTTTGTACGGCCAAAAACTCTTTTTGTATGGCCAACAACTCTTATACAGCCAAAAACTCTTTCATACGGCCGAAAACTCTTTCATACGGCCGAAAACTCTTTCATACGGCCAAAAACACTTTTATACGGCCAAAAACTCTTTTGTACGGCCAAAAACACTTTTATACGGCCAAAAACTCTTTTATACGGCCAAAAACACTTTTATACGGCCAAAAACTCTTTTATACGGCCAAAAACTTTTTTATACGGCCAAAAACTCTTTTACACGGCCAAAAACTCTTTTATAAGGCCAAAAACTCTTTTATACGACCAAAAACGTTTATACGGCCAAAAACTCTTTTATACGGCCAAAAACTTTTATACGGCCAAAAACTCTTTTATACGGCCAAAAACAAAAACATTCGCTTTACGGCCAACTTTTCTGAACCGTATCTAGGCCGTAAAGCGAGGTATGGATGAAAAGATGAGGTATGGTGAAAAATATGCTTTTAGACAGATTATTCATTTATACAGATTCATTTAAATACGGGTTACCAATTCAGTGCCGACACGTTTTATGCATTTAGAAAGGTACACAAGATGCATTTAGAGAGGTTCTACAGCATCAGTGGTTTTCAAGCAGTGTACCGCGTAAATTTGATGGCCCTCTTTTCTGTGTGGTCGCAAACAAACCCTGAAAGCCACCTTGCTTGCAACCTTGGTAATATGAATAAAAATCTTGCTTAAAACATTTAGTTCTGTATCAAATTTGCTTTCGAGATTATCTTCTTCTAGAAGAACCCAGTAGTTGGTCACTGTTGGTGCCAAGCTATAATGACCACCGGAAGAAGGTACTCAAACAGAATCCAAAATTTCGCACATGTCTGCAGTCTAATCAGTTAATTGGGATCATTTTACATGTGCTGATCCAAGTTTTTAAAATGACGCTTTCTAATTGGCTGGGACTACTACAATGGGGCTTGTAGAAGTGCTGGAGAAACAAGGAGCAGGTTTTAAATGCAAGTATAGCTCTTGCAGACAGGCGCCTGGGGACCTGGGCAGAGCTGCTTGAATCCAATGCGCATGCGCGCCATATGTGGGCCAAATGCAGATAGTCCAACTGACCAAGTGAAAGGATCGTTTGAGTGCCCTTATAGAAGTTAGCAAGCAAACCTTAGAACTACAGTGGAACCTCGCATAACGAGTATAATTAGTTCCGGAGTTTTACTCGTAAAGCGAAACACTCGTTAAGCGAAACAATTTTTACCATATAAATTGATGTATAATACGATAATGCGTTCAATGCCGAAAAATATACTCAAAAATTGAAATTTTCAAAAAACAAATACTCAAAAAAACGTTATGTGTAACATTTATTCAAAGAAAAATATATATATTCCTACCTACATACATTCATTCCCGATTCCTTTTTACTAGAAAGCTGTCTAGAGACTTTTGTTTATGACGACGCTTCAAAATTTGGTAAAAATTCGACACCACATTATTATTGAATAAATTTTTAGCGGATTCCCCTATACCCACGTCACTCGTTATTCAAAAAGTCGCTCGTTAAGCGAGTCATGTTTTCTTAAAAATTTATATCGCTCGTTATATATGAGAATTACTCGTTGTGCGAGGTGCTCGTTAAGCGAGGTTCCACTGTAATTCGAACAATTTGTTAATTTGTTAACTGACGAGAAACCCTACTGATGATCTTAAAAAATCTAAATTTGACTGAAATTTTTTATAATTTTGTTGAAAACATTGATGGAAATATAATCAAAATGATTTCTTCAAAATCCATGAAAAGTGATTGTGAAAGTTTTAATCGACTTTTGCATTATCCTTGCCAACAGCATATAGGGAGCGTGACTTTCTGTTAAATCAAAACAATAGATGGTAACTATGCATTTAATTTTGAGCCACTATATTTGAACAATGATTAATAGAGGTGTCGTTAAAGATCCATTAGTTTTACCAGACGCAAATAGAAATACTTCAATAAAACCGTGCATATACACGTATCGGAAGTTGTAGTTGATGTGAACTTATTCTTGAAGGAAAACTTTTGAAAAGTCGCATTTAGACATTGATGTGCATTAAAATGCATCACTGTTTTTTAAAAGTGTGCTTGCAGATCGATGCTTGCATGAAAATTCAGCGAACAACAATTCAATTCAAAAGTATCGAACAATACTCCAAGCGCGTCAGTCGTGTCATATGCTTGAAAGCACCTGCAGTGACCTAAACTACGAGCTTTCTAAAAAGTAAAGTCGGACTAACTGTAAACACGTAAGTGGCAAAATATTTAATTACGTTCACACCCTGCGGAAGATTTTGTAGATTTAAATCCAACCAACTTATATAACCCTGCTTAATATTAGTTTTATTCGAAGGGCGGTCAAAATGTCTTGCATATTAGTTTATGATTAAAAAACCAGATGTTGTACCAAAAAACTGAATTAGCCATTTTTAAGAGCAGAGAATTTGGTCATAGGTCATACTGCGTTTACATGAGCACTGAAAGTACTTTAATTTGAGATAAATAAACGTACCTTAAACCAAGTCTAAAAGTA
>JAQGBW010004224.1:0-14225 GCA_034698625.1 Julus scanicus
TGCAATGCTTTTCCGTAGTTAACTCACGGTTAACCTCAGGTTTAGCTTAACCTTTATTGGTGCAACCGGCCCTAAATTGTACTTATGTAATTCCATTTCAGGTAAACCAACAAATATCAGTTTGTGGCTACATCCCTGTTCAACAGGGAACTTTGAACCTTTAAAACTCGACATAATTTGCATAACACGATGTGCAGAATGTTTAAAAATGTGACCAATTTTAGGACAGGTATTCATAAAAAAATGTCAAACATCAATGAAACCAGTTTTTTATATCTTCAAGTACAAGAACACTAAACTCTTTTAAGAATGTGACTAGTAAATTTGCTCAGTTCATTTACACATAACAGTTACACAACACACAACATTACGCTAACATCAAAATATCAGTCTCAATTTTGATTCTATTTAAATATATTGGTTGCTGCCCTTATTTTATTCGCAGCATATACAGATCACACTAAGGTGATTTAAAACTACTTTATGTTAAAGCTAAAGCCAGGTAAGACCATTGCTCCAATAATATACAGAATATATATGTACATGGGTAATATATTTAAGATAATAGGTGACTAACTTTCGTAACACCCTGTATCTTTATATTAGGTTTATAATATTTATGAAATAAACTTCGCGTATTTGCTAAAACGCATATTTAAAGAAGGAGAATTAATTATTTCTGCAATTGTTGAGGTTTAACGTTAATGCAAATTCCCAGGAAATGCATTCTTAATGAGTTAATGATCTTCTATTTTACTTTGACCCATGGAAAAGCAGATATGGACACCATTAATATGGACTCTCCAGAGGCCTATTTTACGCATAACGTTATCATTAACTATACTTGGTTGCTGGCAACTTAACAGAACGACGAGTAAGGATTAACATTATGAAGCACTTAATAATATTTATGGATAATACTGTTGATGGGACAACGTCGTAGCATCATTGGTATTTACATAGCTAAGCAGTGTGAAATGGTCCTTATGTTTGTCACAATGTGAACATCACGCTTTCGTATACATGCATACTTGAAGTGCCTCTAAAGTGTAATTCTGACAAAGGAAGCCACAATTGTACAATCGGTGAAACCATCGCACTGGAATGACCTTTAGGGAAAGTTGAATGCTTTCAGGAAGGCAATATCATTGCATTCTCCAATAGATTTCCCTCACTTTATTCCCAGAATGTAAAAAAGAGGAGATGGACGCCATTATTGTAGGTTTTCCTGATGCATCCTTTAGGAATAACGTCATCATTAACAGCTGGAGTGCTGGCAACTTATCTGAGTGACGATTGAGAACAAACTGTCGGCTGCACTCAACTCATTTCAAAACAAGGGGAGCGAAATAATCTTGTATTATCATGCTAGAGATACAGCATTTGATAGCAACAGAAATTGAAAGGGCTTCTAGCAGGATTTCAAAGAATGGGTGGTTGGTATCAGCCAATTACCACCAGCTAGGTATGGGCCATAGATCAGAACTGGTGACGAATCGAATATGTAAATCATTTGACATTTATCACGACTACACGAATTTGTCATGGTAAATATAAAAATGCATTAACTGATTTTGTATACAAACATTCAACACATAAAACATTGAATGATAAAGAATTGTATGACCATTAAAAAAACATAACCCTTAAAGATCAACACTCCAAATCCACATGAGGTATAATTCGCGTCAGAAACTTTTATAAATACGTATATGAAAGTCACATTCCTGGTCTCCTAGGAATAATTCATCACCCAAATCTTGTTTATAGCAGGAAAAAGTGATTTCACAATAAACTACTATAGCATACATTTCGTCAATATTTTGCATGCAATGGAATAAGCATAAATGTTTTTCAAAAAATATGGAAAGAATTTTTCGTTGTTGTATACTTAGTTTTTTTCCCAATAGCATTTTGAAAGTTTGTTGCATCAGTTCCGATCAATAGCCAGACTGAAGATTGCAGTTTACACAATCCTCATTTGTTGTTGTTCACTTTCAATTCAGGTCTATTTTACAATAGCAAGCTGTGAACACGCTAAGAAGATTCGTAATCTTCATGGTTTATTTTTAGAAACCTATTTATTTGTCTTTACGTGCTTTATTTAAAGCGGCAATAACCTAAAATACGAAACAGAACTTCTTTAAACAAGGTTGTGGCAGCTAAATGAGCATGACACAAATTGCTTTTTTAATGAATTCTTAACTGCCAGTAAGTAGTTCCGTAATTGTCGTTATTTATAAACTCTAAGAATTTATTTATATATATACACTTGCACATGTCAGAATTAGAGATTTTTACCAATTTAGTCTGCATTGTCATCCAGTATATTAAAATAGCAAGTTGTTCAAAGAATTCGTACAACACCTGCTTTATCATCTATTGTTAACACATCCTTTTGGTTCTGAAAAATCATATGTATTTATAAAGTGTTTACTTGAGCATTACATTAATTTGTCACTGATATTCGTGGTAGAGAGATCATCGATCCTGTGTATTTTAAATTACTGAATATTTCGAACATAAGATAGTTGTATAGTAAAGAATACGAAAATTATATTTTGAATTTTAAGGCACAGCATTCTGCATATATTCTTCAAGTGGAATTTTGAATCAATGTCCAAATACAATTTTGATTGAACTTCTATCATTAGTGTATGTCTCTTTGACACGTGTAAATTAGTGGTTGACTAATTCAAAACAGTTGATTTTTCAGGATTGGAGAATGGCTTAACGTTTCAGGCAGAAGTAGCCAGAGCTAAGAGCATACTGTGATAAATAGCTTCCTTAGTATTTCCCCAAAGGAAATAAGAAGCCTTTGTCTAATAGAAGGACTAATTAATTCAACCTCAGCAGTTTATCGCCTAGCAACTTTGGCGCTTGTCCTCAACGGCCATATTGGGATACCTTGGAAACCAAACAATTCGAGCTATGTTTGCATGTAATGTCTATACAATCAATGTCAAATTAAGATATACTTAGTCACTGGTATCAACGTAATTATCAGCCATTTGTACAATGTACATGGACGTGCAAAGGAACATCGCCTTAAAGACACGAGGACATAGTCTAAAAATTGTATTTTATACATGTATTTTGTGCATATCAATAAAATGGCAACGACCACTTTCAAATTCATGCTAGCATGTACTATAACAACCATGCAATGTTATATTTAATTAATTTTCGAAATTGCAAATTTTAATTACTCGCATACGCTAGCTCCATGAAAAATAAAATCGCCAAGTAACCTCTAAAACATCTATTAATGCATTCCATTTTATGAGTAATTCCCAAGCTTCGATTTCTTAAAATTGCGTGCAAAGACGTCAGTTGCAAGCAACAAAAGATTTATGCAAATATCTATAATAACAAAATCGATCGATGAAAACAGGACGCGAAGTTTGGAAAATAGTATTGGAGAAACGGGATTAAATGAAAAAAAATTGCGTTATTTTCATTGATCGTAACTTTAGTTTGAAAATCGATCAACAGTAAATGACGTGCATAATTTACATACGTGATAACAGCGAACAGAGCTTCTTCTGCCCAAATAATTTCACGTGATTTTTTTCAAATATTAGACTGAATCATTGGCCAATCAATTAAATATGACAGAAAGTTAAACGTGGGTGTTGCAATATCAATATTTGGACTATAATTTGGATTATAGTCGTTGTTAAAATACTACTTGAATATATGTACTTGAATATATAACGTACTGTTTACAGAATTGTTTAAAGTATTTAGAGCTTTATGATTTTTAAATCGTAACACGGTATAGATTAGACTATAAGTATTATAAAAATAAAGTTCTGTTCCTTAGAATCGCATCACGTAGCATTTTCAGCAAAAATATACATAATTTAGAGCTTTTTCTAGGAAGCTTAATCCAGATGAAATGCAAAAAAATATTTTCAACAATAGCTTTTTTATCTAACGCGGATCTAAAAAACGCAAATCGCGCTTGCAGTCGCACTTTTTTAATTATTCAAGAAAAGCAATTTTTGGGAACGAATGTTAGCGTAAAAATTCGATTCCGTTGCAAGAAAAATACTCTTGGCTTACAATGATTCGTTAGGCTTTGAGCAACAAAAAAACTTTGTCTTTGATGCGAACGCACTGTATACATGCATGTACTATATAATATTTCTATATTTAAAAATTGTTAAACTTAAATGTCATCAAGAGCTAATCTGGTAGAACCTGCATTAACGGAATGAATTTTATTAATAATCTTTGTGAAAACAAAAACATAGACATTACGTTTTCCAGAATATATTTTTAATTAACTTAGCTGCATGGAAAGCCAACATCGATTTTGAAAGCATGCTATGTATTAGTAAAAAGCGGTTAATATTAAACATTGTATTTAATATAGAGCAAAGCTTGTATACATTTTCAGGAACGGAAGAATGATAATTTTGTCGAGATAGCACCACTGTCATTCTATATTAATAGGTAAATAACCTAAAAGCCTACCAATAGAAAAATATAACGTATAATTTGATCTATCTAATATGATATCCGGTTACACCATGCTTTTCTAAACCCCAGTTAATGTATGTATATATTCGCCATGATTTAATATAGTTTAAAATAGTTTGTTAGTTTTCTTTTATTGTCTTCTTAATTTACTATATTGATATCTAAAAGGGACTTCCATGTTCTTTTCTTCTAAACTGTATATCATAAAACAGTTTTACAGCAAGAGCACACATATTCTTAAAATTGTCGACAATGATATACCGTATTTAGTTTAGTATATCTAAATATATAATCATAACTGCAATCTTGAACTTTTTCTAAAAGTAATTTTCACACAACACGAGAAAGGTTAGTGGGACTTATTCGGTTTAGTAATCTGATGATCGAGTGTAGATAATTGAGACAGTCTTTTTAAAGAGAATTTTCGTGAAAGCGTATATTTCATCACATTAGTAAATTCTTTTTGCATGAGGAAGGAAAGTCAATAACTAAGATGAGAAACTGTTATTCAATTACCAGTTACAAATAACCAAAACATTTTGGACAGCAGTAAAAATGCAAAATTAAAATAAAAAAATAAAAAATAAAAAAAGAACATGAAATTACAATGGCATTGTTAAAAGGAACCTTCTCGATTTGCATTAAATTAATGCATCTCAAGAGATGCTTTATGGGCTCATTTCACTGTTCACCTCATTACACTAAAGCTGTTTTTTGCTGCATTTAAACTTGAAGTATGCAGAATTACAGGCCTTTTAAAGCCACCATGCAAAATTACACACATCCTGTTCCATAATGTGTAATACGTGTTTGATGTATAAAATGTTATCCTGATTTAACTCATAACCATACAAATTAATAGGGATTCAAACATTTTGTACAGTATAAGTGTATGTTTTAAATAAATGCTTATATTTATACAGTAAGAGTTTATTTCAATACAAACTTTAGATTCAAACAAGTTAATGCAAATATATTCCATGCCCATATCATCTCCACAATTACATTTTGAAATGATCAAATTTATGTAATCATATGGTACATAAACCTCCTCACTTTATTGAAGATGACGTTTTCATACCTATAAGAGTTTTCAAAGAATATTCGGTATTGCTAAGTTTCAAATATTTTCAAGCTAAACTGATACATTTCAAATTTTAGACAAACAAACACATGTATTTTATAAAATTGATGTTTCCGTAGTGTTGTGTGCCATGCTGTCCTTTTACTATCCTTGTGTGACTTGAAACAATTAAGGAAAACAATGTATTCCTTACAAAGAATGAAAATATGGACTGATGATGCACCATGCATGCATGCTTAATATGAACCTGAGAGATAACCTACACTGTGCGATTGATGTAACACGCATAGTAATACGATGTTTTTGGAAAGTTCTTATGCCATATGAGTTTGGCATGCAGATATCCTGAGCCCTCGTGATGGTTGGACACACACCAGAATAATAAATTGTCCATTGATCAGCCAAGCTTAAACTTGCCTACAGACATAGGCCTTCCAAATATTGGAAAAGCAAATCTGGCGGCCTGTCAGGGCCATCTGTACCTAGTCATGAATGCACAAATCGCAGAATGGATCATAGATTTTGACCATACATTGGAAATTCAACCTTAATTGACCATGCATAGAACGCCGAATTTCGGCAATTTTTTTGAGTTTAAACTCTTTTTTTGAAAACCAAAATGGACCTAATGCCTAATGTACAAATGGAACAAGGGCATTATGAAAATACACAGAAAATGCTAGAAATCGAATGTTAAGAAACTCCGGAAGCTGTGGCAGACAATTCGAATATGCGACGAATTTTGTTCCACAAAATCGATAAATAAAACACGCACGTACAGACTTTGACTGACTTATGTATACTGGTGAACCGTGCAGCATATTGCTTCCTTGACAAATCACTTGTCAGAAGAAGACGAAAATGGCATCGCGATATTTGTATACGAAAATATTTGTGTTTTTTCTCGCCTTCAAGAAAATCAAATATTTTAACAACAAAAAACAAGCTTTACACAGTACTATATAAATGTTGAGAAAAACTCTTAGCTGTAATATGGTACAAATATGCAGTTTTAATTAATTTAAAGCTCATGAGAACATCGTGAGATGAACTGCGAAACTGTTATATAGACTGAAAGAATGTCAGCTTAATTTTAATGGACGATTAATCAAATATCACAACTTCCGTAATAGTTATACCCTACAAAGATTCCCAACCCTGACTAACAATGTCATTTTTAAATTCACTGCAGAAAACTATAATCAATTACAAATATAATTTTGCATTGTCTTGATTTATGTCAAGTTTAATATCGACAAAAAATTCAGACCATGGTGCATTACATGGCAAGAGTTTAGAATTGTATTAACCTGCGCTATAAATTGTAAACTGTAATTCATCCTCTTGCTACGCCAAACTACTTCAGACATATGATAGTCCGCAATAACAAGCACCACTCCCATGTAATACAGAGTGAAGATACTGATACGAGGTGCTAGTAAAATTTAATACTACTGGACGTGTGTATTGTGCTTCCTCACACCTATCCAGTTCTCATCCTTAACATCTGATTAGGACATGTTAGTGCATCGCACGAGACCCATGAAGTATCACATATCCAGCTAAGTTATTTTTCATTGGAAGCTGACAGAAAAAAAAACTCCTCCAATTTCCAAGTAAAAGTAACCGAGTAAAGATCTCTAGGGGCGAAAAACGAAGGAAAAAAACATGGAGGTCCAATGAAAAATATTAGCAAGGAAATTAAGGGAATGGATGAAAGTCAGGCTTAGGGATTGACCCGTGAAGTCAGATAGCAAACCATTTCCGAACTGTTTTAAAAAAAAAACGATGATGAGGAAGATATCGATTAAAATGCTCCTCAAGGTAAACAAAGAGTTTCACGTTGATTTTCACTACAAAAGCCTGGAGAGCGAGCACAAATATTATGACAACCTAGTTCGTTGTCAAAATTGAAACTAGCGTGAGTCGTATGCAGCAATGCGCAAATATTTAACTAAAATCTCGATAGTTTGGCACGGTTCCATCACCTTTTTGTACAGAGTCAATACAAAAGACGAACCAAGTCGTTTTTCTTCTGTTTTAGCTAGAATAATTAACGTTAGGAACTATCTTCTAATTAAAAATCAATAGACGGTTATTTCCCAAGCCCATTATCAAATTATTTTAATCAGCATTAATGTTTCGTGTTTACAGTGTGGATGCAAAGGATCGTTTTAAGCAACGGACGAATGTGCCAAAATAGCTTTATAGCGCTTTAATCATATTGGCAAAATGTCAGACAAGGGCAATCCATAATTCATTAAAGATTATTAAAAAGCTTGCTAAAATATATCTTGTTGAAATTTCCTTATTGAATCTTTAGGAATACATTGCGCTGCAAAAAAATAGTCACAGGACTGTAAATCAAATAAAACTACTGAATTTTGATAATATAAAATACAGAATAATAATGAAGCATTACTGCAGGAATACACATGTGTTTATGCAAACATACAGTATGTGGTCACAACCAGTGAAACACCAGTTGTCGTTTTTATGTAATAATATGTTTTAGTTTATAATACTAAATCTATACTCCTGTGGAAAAATAGTATATAAGCCATAAGTGGGCATGTACATGTAAATGGCTACACATGTAAACATAATGTTCATGCATGTACACGAGTACACAGATATTGTAGTCTTATGTGACCCATATTATCATCACTTTTATATAGGACAAATCATTGTCGAAATGTGATACATATTTGGTGCACAAATGGCTATATATATGACCCATACATGTCCATGTACAGCTTTTCCACCTGGATACAAACAGCGATATTTCCGAATTAAATTTCATATTTAAAACGTAATGTAATGCACGGTTATTATTTTGAATAATTCCTTTTGATTTAATTTTTATTCAATATACTCAATTTAAAAACCCGACAGGTTCTTAAAACTGAAATTGCTAATCTCATGATTTCTGATTTCAAAAATGTCGTTCCAACAAACTGTTATTAAATTGAATATCTCATTATTCCACTGACAAATTCCATAGTGCTGATACGTAAATATCTGTTTATGTAAATAATGCATTTCCAGCAGTTGTTAAATACATACATGTGACGACTGTATTTGAGAGTAGATAAGGACGGAAGAGAATTAATGAAAACTGAAAGCATTGAGCCATAAATGGTGATGGGACGGAGCAATTTCGAAAAGTGAATGTCCAGTGACGCTTATCTACTTATTTCATTATGAAAATTTGCCATTAAATAGAATGCTCTCATCTACAATCTTCAACCGTGAATAATGAACGGTTTCATGAACATGAAATTAATCGCACACTGAAATATGAATGCACATTGCAAAAATGGCATCTATCAACGTGTGATTTTTAAGAAAAATTCTTGTTTACCATTAAAAAAAACTAGCATTGCGTTTATCAATAGCTTTCTACATTGTATATTAAAATGCCGTATAAATGATGAATTCAACGTGACAACAATACAACAGATGATTTGCCTAATCAAATTATCAAAAATCGATTGTTAGTATACGCATACCTCGTACTATTAAATATAATGCATGTGTCAATGTACAGAAATATATAGAAAAGTGCATCTCAGATCTTGACTATATATGAATTTATCTAATTAGATTTCAAGAATGAACTTTATAAATCCAATAATAGAGAATAAATAAAATATTCTAAAAGACTACACTCCAAAAGAGGTAGTTGAAAAGAAATTCTTTGGAAAAAATTTCAATTTATCTCGTTAAATAAAATATTTATGTAATATAATAAATTACTAGTGCTCTAATTCCTTTTCAATTTAATTTTTCCATCAATACATCGACATGCTTAGAAAGATTGCAACATTATTTTATTATTTTTGTTTTGTTTTCCCTTCACCTTACCTACCTTTCTTTTAGTGCATCTGCACTAAAGTACAAAGAAAATCGACATCTTTAGACAATACAACTCTGTTAGTAATTATGAATTTTTATTCTTAATCTAAGGATGTTAACCGAACATTAATTTGGCATATTTCCTAAATTGGTTAAGCATGGCGATGAACTATAAATGTATACATCGTTTTTTTTTGGAAGAATTCTGGCAGAAATACAGGGTTGATGCCCCCTACCAACAATGCGTCAATAGTGAAAACAATGCACACTATTTACATAAATGGACTTCAACAATTGTTTGAAATTTCCCTAGGTGAAATCTTAAAGAAGAATTTGTTTCCCAAAAATGCATCAGAAAATGAAACGTGTTATTGATATTTTCCAACAGCTTTCCACGTATGTTGAACATTAAACAACAAGTACATTAAAGATAAATTCATAAGAAACAAGTTCTACTGTACAGTGTAGTTTGATTCATTTCAAAGAACACACATGATTTTTTTTTTTAAAAATGTATCGCAGAAATTGAAAGAAATTATACAGAAATATATTTTTCTGTAATCAAAATAACTTTCAATTTGATAAACACATGTAGTACCTTGTTTTTGTACTCAAGACTGCTAGATTCAAAATGGTGAATTAAAACTCATTTTGCTAAACAAATTCGAAATTAGGATAACCCAATGTTTGTAATGAGTTTTTATTTTTAAAGGTGATTGCTTTTCCAAGAGCATAAATACCGTATATGTGCACTTGTAGGTATTTTCCCTACTTACACTGTGGGCACGTTTGAGTTTGCTGTTCTTACCACCATGTGGTGAAGGCCAATATGCAATTTGTGAATTCAATTTACAATTTCAACAGATCAATACGATGTAAGCTGTTGGCAAATTAGCCATGAAGTGCATGGAAAACCAAGAACCCGTATATGACACTGCACAAACAATATAATGTGCAAATAATGTGTTTTCTTGAGGCCTACTCAGAATACAAGGAATAAAAGCTTTAATCCTGCCATAGATGCTCATTAATATTGGAATACATTGAAATCTACTTGGCAATAAAATGCGCCCTGCTACGACATTGCTTAACTGGCAATTATGAACATAACACTGGAGATTTCTTTATATTGTTTAATATTGCTGCAAATGACTTTCTGCGTTTTAATTTCAAAGAAATGTATATCAGCTTCAAGGTTTCGTACAAATAAGAGCCTGAATAAGTTTCACAAGTATGTGAGAAAAATAACACAAGCTTTCCATAAAATGTGCAGCCAATTAATTTACAATATTATAATATTGTATTAAAAATTGGTGTTTGGTTTTGATATTTGGTAAAACTGATAAACTACTAAATTTATTTTAATTTTGCCAGAAGAGCAAGCTTGATGTTGTATACTATATTTCCACCTGTTTATAAATATACAAGTACCTTTTAATACACCTACGATTAATTTGCACTAATCCCGCTTGTTGAAGTAAACACACAAATATCTTTAATCCTAATATATATAGGAAACCAATTTTTTTTTTTGGCAAAGGATAGGAATCTTGTTTTAAGACTTCTTATTGGCATATTTATCTTTCAGGGCAATGTTAGCACTATGACAAAACCGCTTCACGCCAATGCTGTCGCTATGGGTACAATTGACCTCTGCATTCATAAAACTAATTAAATGATTAATTATACCACAGATTATACCTTTTAAACTCTTTAAATCCCTCCTACAAATGCCGCAGAGCTTTATAACGATATGAATTAAATATAGCGGTACTTAGATTTTCATGATAGCCAAATAGAAGAAACCAGACGGCAGAGGAGAAAGCGAGATGAACAAACAGTTGCCATGGCGACTGTTGCCCAGGGCGACATATTTCACATCCAAATACATACATATATCTGCTTCGGTTGGGAACCGGCTATAAGGCAGAGCCTTTCCTAACTCACGTATTCTGTATAACTAAGCCACCCACCCCTCTTTAATGTTAAATGACGAATACACCTACACTAAAGCAAACTTGCAACTTCTGCTACTACAGGACATGCACTTTATCACTATTGAATGTAGAACCTTCGGTACATAAAAGTCACATCCATTTATAAAATACATGCACCTAAAAAATAATCTGTACAACATGTATATAGCGTTTTAATCGAACACCGGAAGTATGGGCTTTTAAGGAAATGCCATCAATCTTTTTCGTTTTGTTTATTTTATTAGAAGTGAAGCTTGCAAAGTACACTCACACGCACCAAATAGCATCCACTAATAAGGAAAGGCAATATCCAAACCCCATTTGCGAAACAGATCAGCGAGGAAATAGAGTCAAGCTTCATGGATGTTCACTTTTTTAGGGTTAATTATGTTTTGTTGCCATGCTGCGTTTTTTAAAAATTGTTATTCATTGATAAGACCCTGCCTGCATGACAGTAGATTTGATAGACGAAGACGTGAATGACATGAATAAAACAGTAGTAAACGACGTTTGATTAAATGTTGATTGTGGGATGAGAAAATTAAAAAACCATATTCCCATTTATGTTTGGCTGCATTAATAAATGAGTTTGATTCTGCAACGAAGGCAAATTAGGGACAATATTATTATCATTACGAGAAATTTATATTGTTGAGCTAAACTTGAGTGTGGCTCTAAACTTTGGTTAAGCATAGACTCAGAGATAAAACAAATTATTCCTTGTCTGGTTTATTCCAATAAGAAGATCACTACTTATTGGATTCTATGCTTACCTTGTTGACAAAGGGAAAGAAATGAGAAATAAAGTAGGAACCATAGCAACAACCTCAATTGCATTTGGTCACATTGATCAGCTATTGGATGCTGTGTTAGATAAGCAGCAACAGAGAAATGAGAAAACATGTTTAAGCAATTCGTTAATGTAAAATATAATGCATTTATGTGTAATTCTAATTAATGTGGTCCAAGTTTTAGTCACGTCCAATAAGCAAAGGCACCAAACTACAAATATTAATAGCACACCCATTGTCAAATTTAAGGAAGGTTGTTCTCATATAGCTTTAGATTTATAAAGCTTACAGACGCAAAAAAAATGATTTCAAATTATTGGTACAAACAGATTATCTCTATAGTTGAATGGTCATTTCCGACACAAGTAAACTAATTTCCGATAATATAGAAAGAAGGCTATAGATTAACAGGTACCATCAAGGAATAAACAATTAATTGGTAATGTATTTTGTATGTTGCTAGTTGCTGAAAAGATTACTCACCCTTGGCTATTTTTCTGAACGTTCCTTTACGTGATTGAAATAGAAATATGGTTAATGCTCTCTTACAGAAGTGGCGACTTCACAATCTTATTTCAAAGGGATGTGAATTGTTAGCACTTCAGATACTGGAAAGGCTCATAGATTTGAGAAACATGACAAATAAGTGGGGCATAATTCCTCCTGGCATATACCAAAGCCCAATCTGATAGCTGAATTGGCCTTGTATTCGTATACAGAATGTTTCCTTTGGTTTATCATATGCTTGAATTTATTTTCATGTTAGCAGCAGTACCGTACACATCATGCAGTACTGTACATATCTAGATAGAATCCATAATTGATTGTCTACTACAGCCAATCCATCCAATTTTCATCTGTTTTGACGATTTAAATTCTCATCACATTAAATATAACTTCGTTATATCACAGAATTTGATAAATTAGTAACTAAACATGTAGGCTTGTGAAACCAGTAAACAACATACTATTAAACAATCGAGTATAAACGTTTTATGTTATGGTAACATCAACTTGGAGTAATCAAAATAGAGCACACGTTTGTTTACAAAGTTAATATAACGTTCTCCCATCTGGAATTAAGTATGATACATCTGCGTCAGTCGACCTGTTTTGCTCCGCCCATTTCAGACAAATGGACACGTCTTTCCTGGAATTGGTGGATGAAAACATATCATGTTAAAGGTTGGTACGCCACCAGGGGGTGCTGAACTTGGAGTAAGTGTAATTAGTTTTGTGTGCCATTCGTTTGAAGCGGGTACATTGGCGTGTTGACAGATGAAAATCCCAAAGTGAAATTAAAAGCCGAAGCCGATTTCACGAATGCGTCGTGCTGTCATTTTATGGCTAGAAGTTCATTCGCAGCAATTAGCTTTTATGCAGCCCAAGCCGGGCCATGTTTTGATTAGGAAATTTGGCGTGTGATAGGGAGAGGCGCACAATGGCTGTCATTAGAGAAAGTAGCCGCGGGCGTTTCTTCGCGTTTTGACACAAGCGCTGAATTTACACTAGAAAATGACTGGCATACTGATGAGCTCCCAATGTTTGTTTACAAGTTATCGACCATCTTCATCGCCGTTTGGTGACAAAAGCAGCTGAATCGAACAAGGAGGTGCTTTTTTCTATAAGCCATGATTCTTTCAGGGATCTTGGATGACGATCCATTTTGTTGCAATATTCGGCAATGGAGAAACATAACTATATAGCTAGTAGTCAAAAAGCCATTTTCATTATGAAATTTGCAGGGATACGATACAAGACATGTAAAAATGAAATATAGTACTGTAATGAGCTTTTAAGGTTAATTTTCATAATGTTTCCTTGTCATTGTATGTAAGGATCTCGTAGGTTCTAGTTGTCAAAATGTCAGGAGAGCAGGTCTTAATGAAAAATTACATCGTGTCTGAAATCTGACAACATTTTTTTCAACTACATATTGTGAGCAGTATTGTATAGGGGCCATTCAAATATTATGTCACACCTAGGGGGGTGGGTGGGTTGTTTGTTTTTTGTGACAATTGTGTATAA
>JAQGBW010004225.1:0-14225 GCA_034698625.1 Julus scanicus
CATAACTGTATATGCTTTCGTCTTCCTTTTGCAGAAATTGTGTGCCACGCGAGTGGACTAAAGACCGTTGTTTTAATTAGCATTTTAACGGCCTCTGCCGTATTGTACTCTTCGAGTGTTTTAAACAATAAATAAATAAATAAATAAATATGATTCACATTAATTAACCACAAAAAGATGTTCGATGTTGATGCCTTTTGAGTTTCAAATGGTCACTGATAACTGCTCAAGTTTCCTATTTTTATTATTATCAGATCAAACTTAAAATCTTAACATTTAATTATTAGTAAATTTAATTCCCTATGCTACACATAACATCATTTTTAAGTTGTTCTAGTTGCATTTTTTTCTCTTCTCGAAATTACTTAACCACTTGTGAGAGTTATTTGTTTAACGAGCATAACGATTATATAATTTGACATCTGCACTTTTTGGAGTTAAGAGGATATTTTTTGTTTTATGCTTACTTAATCATAGAACTGTTCCACACGTTTTTTAATCTCATTACAAACTTACAATATACAGTATCATTTGACTTATCTAGTTCTCTTTCAAGCACTATCCAAAAAACTAATATTCCGTTGATCATTTATTATCGTCAAGCACTGACATGTTTGATATTTAAAACTTGTATTGATTTGAGGTTTAGAAATGTGGATTCATTTCTTATTGTAGTAATTTGTAGGCCAAGGTCTTGCTAAAAATGATTTAACCTAATTTCTGATGGATGTCACCCAATATAATTATAATATATTTACATCATGTTGCTAAATGATAAAATATTTGATTTCTTTTTGGTGTCGTCTTTACTACTTCCTACCAAAGCGATACTGTTTACTAGTATAGGGTAGTTAATACCCACCAGTATGTGTATGCTTTTATAATCCTTGAGAATTGGGCCAGTTTGAGCTAGCTGCTAGACTGTACCAAATCGTGTTTGACGTTTTTTTTCTATCAAGGCTAAACCATATTTCGGCAATAATGCACATTGCTTTAATTGCTACTTGTCATTGTGAAAATACGAGTACATTTAATACTTTTTTTCTTCTTTGATTTTAGAGCACAAAATTGTTATTGTGGGATTGGACAATGCAGGAAAGACAACAATCTTATATCAATTGTAAGTTTAGTATGAAATAAAATAGTTATAAGCTTGGGTGTGTGGACTTGTTTAAACAGCATTTTAGGTTGTTGATGTTAAACTTCTCTCGCAACATTTGGCATAATGGTTTCGAATGCTATTATATTACCATGCAGCTTTTGCTCCCGTTTTATCGTTTAAACAGCTGCTTGTTTTAATTTATCCTTGGAATATTGGCTGCAGCAGGCTGTAGCCCATTGCATTATTTTTTTCCGTATATTTCACATCAGTCAATTATTTGTCATTTTCCAGTTTGATGAACGAAGTTGTACATACGTCCCCTACGATAGGAAGTAATGTCGAAGAAGTAGTATGGAAAAATATTCATTTTATCATGTGGGACATAGGCGGTCAGGAATCACTCAGGGCAGCATGGAGCACGTATTACAGTAATACAGAGGTAAGGACAAAACATTGCTTTTTCTTAGGTTGGGCCGTCAATTACGAGCATTGTAATTCAGGTGAATGCATTGAATAAGGAAACCTAGCTAATCCCAAGCAGTGCGTATTTAAAACTATAAAACATGACCCAGTTACGAGTAATACAGTTCACGGTAACATTAAGTAAATTGAGCAAGCAATTAATTGTATTGTTTTATCTGGTGATTGCCATAGTCTGTACAAATGTTTTTCACTTCCTTGAAAAAAATAACCTAGATTGAATTCAATTCAACTGTGCACCGAAGCATCAACATTCTCTTTAGGTTGTCTCGCGTAACATAAAATGGAAGATGTTTTTTTTTTTTTTTTAATATTCTTGAAACCCGAATTTGTGCAAATAAAAAGTACAACTGCTTTTTATCAAGAGTGAAAATGCTCGTTTGCCTTACTTCAATATTTAGCATGACTAATCCATTTTTACTTTTAAAAAAATGATAACGCGGATATGTAATTTAAATGCTATATTTTCTTACACTCAAAATGGACTTTTATCTGATTGATCGATTTATGTTGTCAAGATCATACAAATTGTCAACATTTGGTCTGAACCACTTACGTAAAACACGTTGGAGTTACTGTAAAAAAAATCAATTTGCTAAGTATGGCTCCAGTAATTTAGTAATAATAGTTTGATTTAGTTTCCTGTATGTTCATCTCCCGAACAAGATTTCAATTTATTTTCCACAGTATTTACACAAGAGCGAACCTGTATTGTTCTGTGTGGATACGATCGTTTTGAAATTATGCCCTGTGGCGAGGCATCCTGTGTTTGATCTCTTTTTATTCGCGTCAATGATAATTTCAAGCTTGAGCTACTTTTAATCTTCATTTCTGACCTGGTTGCATAACTAGCCTACACCTTCTTAGGATGTGCTCAGAATGCGGAAGCAATTGAAAATGTGTATGACTTTATTCTTTCCTATGTGTATGTGGAGCTTCTGTTTTATCAGTTGCTCAAGACACGATTGAAGAAAATTCATGAAATGGTGTTGCTCGTCACATAACTGATTGAGCAAATGAATTATTTATAAACCCATTTAAGGTTCTATATACAAATGTCAATTGGATGGAATTTTAGACCCTTTCCTAAACCCCTGCATTGCTTAGTTAAATATATATAAATTGGATTCGTAATATGAATTGTTAATGATTAGTTAACAAGAAAAAGTTTTCGACCAATAAATTGCCAAAATCAAACAGGAACTTTAACGGTTTATTGCCACTTTTTTTCCTGTACGGGTATGCAGAAATCCTTAATTGCTCTTCATTGCAAAGTGTGGCTGTTTTTGTGGAAATTTCTCACAATGAAAAGAAAAGTTGTTAAACTGGAATGAAATTGAATGCATTCTTTGAATTCCTGAACATATGTAGGTCGGTTTAATAAGTTAAAGCAAGAGTAGGTCAGAGTATACATGGCCACACCTAGTATAAATCTTTTATGTATCATACAGAATAGCCAAGATTGCTAAAATGTATAAAAAAAATAGTCAATTTTTTTGCTTTTTTGCAAAAGTTTAAATTATTTGCTTTTTTTTTTTTTTACAGTTTGTAATTGTAGTCATTGATAGTACAGATCGTGAAAGATTGACGATTACGAGGGAGGAATTGTACAAAATGCTAGTTCATGAGGTAAGTTCACGAGGTTGTTGAAGTTTATGGTGGATTTTATTATAATGATATCTTTAAATTAACACTCAATACTATATTAAAAAAATACACGAAACCAACTTGTTTTGCCAATTTTTTGGAATATATTTAATAGTTCATTATTTTTCTTTAAACTACGCAAAATCCATTTCGTGAGATTATATATCGTAATTTTCAGCGATTGATTAATTCCAATAATTTTTTTATTTTAGGATTTAAATAAAGCAGCAGTTTTAATATTTGCTAACAAACAAGATCTGAAGGGTTCAATGTCAGCTGCGGAAATATCTCAACAACTGAACCTCACTTCTATAAAAACTCATCGGTGGCAAATTCAAGCCTGTTGCGCCTTAACTGGTGAAGGGTAAGCACCGTACATTTACATTATTTTAATATTACAAATTCTGACAAACTCTTTGAGACACCAACTTTGTCCACATTTGAAGCAATTGAAACTGCTTATATTTTTGAATAATGGAGTCCATTTTGGAGCCCTAAAATATGTTGTCCATGCCCGTAGAATGGAGAATATACCCAATGTTCGATTTAACATCCCATTAATTTGTCACCAGGCTTTTTCAAGGACTGGAATGGATATCATCGCATCTACGGAATAAATGATGTAGCTCGTAAAAATACTCATGACGATTTCAAAACCAGCATTGGCTGCAAATCACTCATGACGTGACATTTCGCGGTTGGCGCGACCAATTGCACGAACAGACAAAATGCGAGCGTCCATCACACGTCCGAGTCCTTCTTCCAAATCTTTGCGTCAGTCCCGTGGATACCGTACCATCAACCCATTGCCAGCTTACCGCTCAGTACCCCATTCTTATCGAGGCAGCTCTGTAACGGTTGGCCGTTGACGTTCAACTTCACCTATTCCAACTGTGCCCACTTTTTGAATCGACGACTGCGCGTCTTGGAGAAATGCCCCTTTGCCATGACAACACTGGGACTGCACTCTTGATGACCGCCCATTAGCGTTGTGCAAGAGCCACCAGTGCTTTTTCAGTCCTTCCAGCCACGTTTCAGTAATTTTATTTTCTATATTTTTTTTTTTTTTTTTATTTTTCCTTCCCGGAGCTTTTTCTATAAGCTCGTTTTGCTGAGCATCGGTGCCTATGCCAGTAATTAAATATGTAAACTTAACGTGATCTTTGGTTTGTGGTTCCTTTTTGGAGGAATGCCTGCCGGAGAGTGCTTTTAGCTCTGTATCGTTTGGGTCGTGCACACTTCAGACTGATGCAGAATATGCGGCTCACGTCACGATTAGAAATCTATTCTAAGGTTACGATTATTGGGCGCCGTTATTTAAGACCAATTACATCACTGTACAAATTTCACTGTATCAAGTGCCACGATTGCATTCCACTAAGCACAAAGGACCCACTGCATATTTTGAATTAAAATGTCAGTTTTTGAATATTTCAACTGTCTTAAATGTTGTTTTGGAAAAGTAAGACTATTTCATTCACATAAGGTAATATTTTTGGCATTTTGCATGAGCCGACAAAGTGGAGTTTGGAGCTTTGTAATTTACTTGATTTCTGAATATTGGTGAACATAGCTATAAAAAGGGTCTCAAAAATATTTCATATGACATGCATCTGCAACAGCGAGAAAACCTAGTCTTTACGATAATGCACAATTTCAATGTTAAGAGATCTTCCGTGCACGCATACCCCCGACTTCTTAAAAAATTAATGTACATTTGCGACTGGGGACACATTTCTTCCGGTGTCCATTTCCCCTTTTTCACTGACCTTTACAAACTCAATCAAACCAAAAACTGAAATCATTAGTGGACGTCCATAATGGCCCTACCCCCTCTTGAGGATGTCCTTTTTGAATGGCCCCTTACCCAGGTATTACTGTATACGTTTTTTTGCTAGTTGCCCCTTTATTTATCTATTGATAATTATCACATATCTAGATTCCAAATATTTTAATCATAAAAGAGTTTGATAAAAATACACGATAAAACGATACAAAATATTTACATAAATTTATTACTTTTTAAAATGCAATTGAGGCACTAACTCACTTTGCAGTTATCGTCATCCTCGTTCTTTTGCGGGGCAACTCCACGATGATCCCGTCCTAGAATTCGTCTCATCTCCGAAGCTCTTGCGGCATTATCCCTCGTAGGATTAAAAAAAAGCTCCTTTGTGCATTTCGCAGTTTCTGGAAACGGAAATTTCTCGATTTAACATTATCTTCCTACAATTGTTTGATCGCAAATTAATTTTAATGCAAGTTGATATAATTGCACTTGCCTCGCCAATTTTGTCCACCTGAAAATGGCAATCCTACATTTGTGCACTGAGGACTTAAAGGAACCTTTTTTTCCGGTGACTTGCACTGTATCGTTTTTTCTGGCGATTTGTTTTCCACAATTTCGTGTCGAGGTGGTGTAGCAACAGCATCTGACGCGATTTTCGAGATTTTCACGGCAGGACTTGAACTCGAGGTAGTCGGAATTCGGCGTCTTGGGCTAAAATGTGTGAAAATTGCTCGTTATAGTAATAGACTTGGCTGAATTGTTTAGGCAGTATTAGTTTCACGAATCTTTTATTTCTGATTCTGGTACTTGCCTTTCTTCTACCACCCTTTTAGTCCGTTGTTGACTATAATTAGTTTGCTTCATGAAGAGTTTTTTCAGCTTTTCGTATTTCACCTGAATTTGGTCGTGCTTGGCTTGCAGTACTTCCACATTGTCACGCATAACGAGGCTGCTGCCCGAATGCTGTACGATGGGGCTGCTTCCAGATTCGTCACTCTGCCGCATTTGAGCACCGGGGTCTGCAAAAATACCTTTTTGAAAAGAAGATTTTGCCGTCAGTTTAAGTACATTTAATTTTAAGTTTATTTTGTGCATTGGACGTACTCATGTTTTTCATGGAATTCTGACGCCTAATTTCTGCCTTTAGTTGCTCACATTTCCCGTTCATGTATTCGAGGTTTTCCTCCAAGGACGATAGCCTAAATC
Organism: Julus scanicus; assembly: GCA_034698625.1. NCBI lineage: Eukaryota > Metazoa > Arthropoda > Diplopoda > Julida > Julidae > Julus > Julus scanicus. Next base: position 6,225 of record JAQGBW010004225.1, read on the forward strand.
ATTTTCGACAATTACAAACTGGACATGCCGCCGAAGATCTCCGGTAAGTATTATGCTCCATCGACAAAACTAAGACCACTCACTTTGTTTGCATCGTCCTTCTGCTCTCCGTGAGTTCGTGGAATGTTCCTCGGACTTCCCTATAATCTTTTGCTAAATTTGCGTTCTTTATCTGTAAAGTTGAGCAAATTTTAAATCGAGATTATTGTCTTGTCATGCCGATGTACTTGGGTGCCATAAGTTCAATAGCCTCACCTTGTAGCTTTCTAGTTCCGCTTTTAATTGCACGTGCTCTTCCTCGCTAATTTGGGGCGTATTAACCTGAAAAATACATAACGCTAAAGTTGCAGTAATTTAATAGCTGGTGAAAAAGGATATAAATTATGCTTATCGCAGTTTTCCATTTTGCCGTATCTTTTAAAAGTGTACATACGTTCATCCTCGTCTCCAATGTGGCACTCAAACTTTCGTTCGAGGGAATCAACGAGTCCTTCGTGAGGAGTTCACATTGGATTCCTCTCGAAGAAGTGAACGACCGCAAACTTTGCTTGCCCTCCGCGCCATCTTTAATTAATTTGGAATAATACGTAAGATTGCATTGCGTGGCTCTGTCGGTGCCAGGGGCCGCATCGTCAACTGGAGTCGCTTCTTTAGGTTCCTCTTCGGCCAACCAACTGTGCTGAACCTGGGTCCAGACAGTCTTGACTGGGACGGAACTTCTTAACAAATTGCACTGAATTCCTGCGGAGGTGCCGACTTTGCGGGATTGCATCTGGTAGAGTTCTTTCACTTCATCGCATTCTTTCTGCAGCTCCGATACCCGCATTTCTGCATTTTCCACCGCCTGCCTCATGGTGAGCTCCTTTTGTTCGAAATCGCTCTGCAGTTTAGTGATCCGCTTCTTCTCGGCTTCAACATGGGCCTCCTGTTCCTCCATTTCAAGCAAGTTGGTCTGTAGCATATCGTGCTTGTTCTTGAGATCGTACACCTGCTGTTGCAAGGAGTCGATATTTTCCTCGTAAGTAAGTGCTTGCTTCTGCACATTCTTTATCATGGCTTCCTTTTCCTTAACAGCATCCCTAAGCCGTATTTCGCGCTCGCGGATGCCGTTGAGCTCGTCGATTAATTCTCTGTAATTAAAGCTGCCGTCCGATTTCCGTTTTGCGTCGGACTCGAGCGTCTGGGTGTAATGCCGAAGCTGATTTTCCCGATGCAGGCTTTCGGCGGCCTCGTTCTGCAGTTCTTTTATCGTGCTTTCGCAGTTGCGGTGAAGCTCTCGCTCTCGTCTCAGCATTTCTAGCTCTTCTAAGTTAGCGTCTTTGTTCTTAGCGTATTCGGCGATGGCTTCTTCCATTTCTACATTTTTTTGCTCTTGTTCAGACAAGTTTCGCTTGGCCAGAGTTAGCACGGACGCTTTTTCCGCAACTTCATCACGGAGCTGTTTGAGGTGTTCCTGCAGAATTTTTATCTCTGCCATCAGCTCGTTTTCGATGCGCTTCTCTTCAAGAACCTTGCTTTCGTATTCTCGCAGTTTAGTTTCGATCTCTTCCCGCTTCGCTTCTGAATGGCTGACCTTTTGCCGAGCATCGGACGTAGCAATCTCATAATTTTTGAGCTGCAGCTTTAGATTTTCGATTTCGGTGCTAAATTCTGCGAGCTTACTGCTGTGATCCGATTTCAACGTCTCTATTTCTTTCAGCATGATAATGTGTTCAGATTTCAATTGCTCGAGTTCCTCTATTTTGCTGTCACGTTCAACTTTGCAAGTATCAAATTCTTCCACTTTAACGCGATAATTTTCTATTATGCACTCGTATTCCTGAAGTTTATTACAATGCTCCGCCTTAAATCTCTCGAATTCATCTATCTTGTCCCTGAGCATTCGCGAAGAATCTTCTCTTTCTCTGAACAATTCGTCTTTTAGCTTTTCGATTTCCCGCAGTAGATTTCCTTCCTTCTCTTTGTTATCCTTTATTGAGGTTTCGCATTCTGCTAGTTTTGTCCTTAGTTGATCAAGCTCGTTTTTCATGTCTGCGTGGCTTTGTTCTGGGACACCCGGGTCGGTTTCGGTGCACGCATCCTGATGATGTTGCGAGGCACAAGTCGAGCAGGAATCCTTACGAGAAAGAGCAGCCTCCTCCTCTCTTTGTTTGTATTCGATGATATCTGCTTCCAAGCGCTCTGCCTTTTTCCTCATCTCGATCAGTTCTCCCTCGACGTCTCTCGAGACGTTGCTCGCTTCTTTGCGAATGTGATCCTCCAGGTCTTCCAACTTCTCGACTAAATTCTTCTCTTTTTGCTTCATATCTTGTATCGCCCTGTTCATTTCTGCAATCCTATCGCTTTGCAAGACTATGGTTTCTTCGGCATCTTTTTGGGTCCTCGTGCTTTCGTTGCCGAGGCTCTGGCGGTTTTGCAGCTCAGCTTTAAGACCTTCGAGTTCTCCCAAAACGTGCTGTTCTTTTTGTCTTAAATGCAATACCATTCTTCGAAGGTCTTCGATTTTCCGCTGAAGCTCCTCTTGATAGGCTTGCGAATCCTTCAAGTGCTTTCTAAAATCGAGATCTTCGCCAAACGGATGTTCGGCAACAAAGGACTTCTCTTTCTGGCAAAATTCCTCGACAATCTTTAGCAACGAGTCTATTTTATCATGCATATCTGGATAATCGCCAATGGGGAGGAGCTCCTGTTGAAGCGAGATGTTGCTCATGCGCTTGTAATTTGATATCTCTCCCTCCAAACTGGCAATCTTCATCAGCATTTCACGTTGCCTGGCTTCCCAGTTCTTTATGTCCATCTCCTGGACTTGGGCTTCGCTATTCAGCCTTGCCTTTTCCAGCTCCGCAACTAGATTCTCTTCTTTGTCCCGTGCATTCGCGATGGACGTCTTCAGGTCTTCAGTTTCTCGAAAAAATTCGGAGTGTTGCTTGGTCGCCTCTTCAAGTTTGATGGCAAGTTCTTCGATGCGGTAATCTTTGACTGCTATGTTTTCGAGATGGGCAGCCTCTCGCAGTTCAAACTCCATCTGCACTATCTGCATTTCCGAGTCGTAATCAATGCCGCCAGCGGCCTGCTTCGATGGAGTCATCGGTAAAGTTTTGAACAACTTTGAGAATTCTTTTTCTCCTAAAGTCAGCTCGTGCATGCTTTTTTCCTTACCGCGAACTTCGACTTTCTGAAAATACGAGAAATCTTTAAATACGATGCACGTTTTAAACGTGATTTCGACTGTTCCTAGAAGGCAAATCTTTACCGAAACATCCAGGCACACATTATGTTCTAGATAATCGATACGATCGTAGGCCAATTGCAATTGTTGTCTGAGTTCGTTCTTTACTACGTCTGCATGCTTGTGATTATGTTCGTATTGGATCTCGGCATCTTTTAGCTCCACACTCAACTGTTCGATTTTCTTTTGAGCTGCATCCTACAAAGTAACGTTCTGTTAAACGTTTCCAAATAATGACTATTGACGAAGGCGTGAAATGCCTACCAGTTGATTTTTTAGTTTTTTCTGAGAGTCGAGATGTTCCGCTAGAAATAGTTTAGACCCGTCCTTAAGTTTTTGTTCGAGCTGCTCAATAGTATTTCTTATTTCCACGTTTTCCTGAGCTTGCTTTTGGTTGACATCCTTTAGTTGGGCTTCGGATTCCTGCGATGACTTTATGAGAGTTGCCATTTGTTCTTTGAGATTTGTTATCTACGGCGAAAAACAACAGTTGTATGCAATTTCTCACATTTTTAATTTTTTAATACTTCTAATAATCACTTTTCATGTAAAAATTTAAAGTTAGACATTGGCTTTTTACCTCCTCGACTTGAACAGAATTCTCCACTTGGAGGAATTGAAACGTATTGTCAGCATTTTGTTGTTTTTCGCAAAGAATGCGATTTTCTTTTTCGCTGCGTAGTTCGACATACCTGAAATCATGAGAAACACGATAAATTACACATTGATTTACACGATGGAGAAAAGATAAAATTATTGGTTTTTATTACAGCATCGCTATTTTCTTTGACAATTTGCAGTTTTTGTTGTTTAAACTTTCTACCCTGCCTTTGAGTTCCTCCAACTCTGCTGAATGCGGCGTGGCAGAGTCAAATAACTGAAATTGTATGTTAAAGAAGTTCAAGATTACTGCCCTGTCACCGTCAAAACCAAGGCAAAAACAGACGAACATCGGTTAGGCATTTTACATCTGTTTGGCATTCAACTTCATTGGTTATGACGAGGCCATCGTCGGAAAAACGGCTCTCGAAACGAACTCTTTTGCCAGGAATGAAGATTTCTTCCTCATCAACTGCTTCACCTGCGCTGTAACTTTTCTGGCATGATTTCAGTGCAGAAAGGGGTGCTAAATGACATGCGAGTTTTAGTAAATGTTCAGACAACACACAGAGCGCAGCAACAACAAAAAATAAAACCTATATTCGTACCTGGAAAAGAGTTCTGAGGCAACATCATGCGGAGACGAGGCCCTCCCCACGTCAGGCGTCTGTAATTTTGATTAGACTTTGCAACGGCATCGCAAGGAGAAGAATTCAAGCTCGAGGTAATGATTCTTTCCGTTAACTTCATTAGCTGCTGCTCCAGCAACTGATTTTTCTCGCTTGTCTCCTGCAATTTGAGCTCCATTTTCTTGATTTCTTGGTCTTTTTCATTTCCGTTCTGAGACTATAAAATGGATAGCTTTGGTTAGTTGCATTTCGCTCGAAGGTCAGTCCCATTTGGTATATTTTCTACGTACCTCCAGCTTCTTTTTTAGTAACTGGATTTCCTTCGTGTGGCGTTTCAGCATTGCCTCATCAGAGACCACTTCGTTAATTGTTGGTTGATTTCTAATGGTTTTGGCCGTGCTTGCGAACTATCAACATAACAGAGACAAAATATGAAAATTGACTGTTTGGTGCTCTATTCGACCCCAGATCAAGTTAAAACGACATTCTTTAAACCTTACTTGAAGGGTAGAATGAGTTTCATCAATCATTGCAGGTGTCACAGTGCAAATGATTGACGTTTTCGCGTTGCCACCGAGGGACGATTGTAGAATCCTAGTCAATTTGGAGTCACGGAAGCACACAAATTGACTAATTTTGAGAAACAAAACAAGGGTTGGTTAATTTTTGCCCATCTGATATATTGGAAGATTGAAGCCACGCCTTGTTCGCAATTCAATAACAAATCTTAAAATTTCCCTGAATAATGAACGATTTACCCGTCAGCTTGACTGAGGCTCTTGATTACTTTCCTCAAGGTGAACAAACTAGTGTTAATTGCACATCCTTCTCTAAACCTTTCGCCACTCGATCTGCTTTGGCTTGCTCTTTCAGAACCTGCCAGATCCACTAGGTTCTTTAAAAAAATGAGATTAATTTTTGCAACTTTCCAATAATTCTTTTGCAGAATGTAACGTAATTCATTTTATCTTACCAGTTGTGATACCATCACTGCTTCCTCTCCATCTTCTTGGTTTGCAGCACTTTCAACAGTCTGCAACATTGAATCAAATTTTAAAAAAGCACAATAACTTCCATCATCCTAAAACAAAACTGTGACATGCACTTACCAAAGTAAAAATTGTATGGGATCGTGAACTCTTTTCGTTGGCTTGCGTGGTGCCATAGGATCGGTTCACTGAAAGATATATATTGATTTTAATTGTATACAGCATCTTAACCGAAACACCAGTTTCAAGTTGTGCTCGAGAGAGAATGCATATTTACCTTCGCCCTTTTTCATAATTTCTAACAGATCTTCGCAATTTCCGACAAATTCTTCATAAAGATTCTCTACAAATGTTTTTCCATTCTGCGTATTCAAAATAACGAGTTTATTATACAGCAAAATCATGTGGAAGTGAATTATAAGAATAATCAAAGCACGTTATACCCCATCTTCTCTGACATTTAGGTGCTTTTTGTCTAACGTCAGCAAATCTATGACCTTTTCATTGTAAATTTCCATGTAAGAAACTCTAAGAAGAAACTTTCTTAAAGGCATCTGAAATAAATTTAATATTTCATTAACGATAAAGAATATTTGCATAAATTTAACTTCAACTAAGTAAATGTGTTACGTTTGATTGTCATCACAACTTACGTTTTCAACAGCCTCAAACAGTGCTTTCGCAGTACGTGGAATTACGCCTAAATCAGTGTCCGTACCCATCATAGTGTGCGTTTTGCCAGAAGAAGTTTGACCATAAGCAAAAATTGTGCCTAGAAATTGCGGGATAAATGTTGCCATCACTCGAGAAGCTATAATCATATTTTTTCCCCAATTAACAAAAGCAATTTATTACCATTGTATCCATTCATGACAGCATCTAAAATGGGTTGGGCAACTTGGTCAAAAATTTCAGCCGAGCATGACGATGGGCCAAATACCCGATCTACAAAAAGAGTAATCCATAACGTTACCAGAAAATCAAAGAGTCTCGGTCATATATAAATTAGACATTTGATTTTACCAAATGCATAAGTTTTCCGTTGACTATCAACATCCAGCTGACAAATGGTATTTTCTTGGACTTTCCAATGAACTATTTCGTTGCACGACTGCTCCCTAGTTGCGAGAAAACAGAATTCAAGTATTATAGGTTGCATATACACGCTATTGATTGAAATACCATTAATTAATACTTACGTATTTATCAGAGGCCTGACTCTAATCACCACATGGACGTTGTCCATCTTATCCTGTAAGCATTTAATATATTTTTAAATAAGCGTGGCTTGCAAGTATCAACATATACAGGCAAATGGGTGTGTTATTATATAACTATTTTTGAAATTATGCAAACCAAACGCGAGTACAACGTTTTACAATGGACACAATGACGATATACTACGTATATATAACGGCCAGGCACACAATAGTTAAAAATGAAATTGCATAACGAAATTAAAGACTTACTGCTTATAAATTCAAACTTAAGTTGATGTCCGATTTTAAAACTTAAACAAGTAGCTGAAGATCGACATTCACACTTATTACAGCTGAAAATAAAATACGAATCACGGAAAACCGTTGCACACGAACAGTCGTGAAATTTAAATACCCCACAAGAAACGTCATTGCATCGCCTACGATGCTATGAAATTGAAGCGGCCAAATGAGAAACTAAACCTGTTACCGTTTGCACGCAGGATGGCACATCAGTGTTTATTGGCTCATTGATTTAGCCCTAGTTTAAAAAGGCGTAAAGACATTTTAAAATCGCTCCATTTTCAAAACATATTTTAAAAGTATATTACTTTTACGTTATATTACTTTTTTTCGAATTCATTTATTTCGTTCTGTCTTTATTGTTTATTATCATTAGATTTAAACAAACTTGTACAAGAAACAACACTAAATTCATGTTCGGGGCCATTCACAAATTATGTCACACCTAGGGGGGTGGGTGGGTTGTTTGGTTTTTGTGACAATTGTGACCAAAGGGGGGGGGGGGTGGTTTAGTAATGTGACATCACACAGTCAAAATTTATTTCAATCGGTAAAAAATATGCGGTAAAATTTATTTTTTTATTTTTTTAACATTTGAAATTTTGAATAGCAGTCGGGAAAAAAGATGTACATATAGGTCCTGTAGTAACTTTTTTCCCGATAAAATTATAACGAATATAGAATTATTAAAAAATAATTTGGGGGGGAAGGGGGAGGGAGAAAGACGGGTTGTGACATCATTATGGATGGGTTTGTGTTCATTATGGATGAGGTGTAGTAAAATTTATGACAATTGTGACAAAGGGGTGGAGGGGGGTGTTAAAAATTAAGAGGCAAAAAAGTGTGACATAATTTATGGATCACCCCTTTATGGAATTGTTCCTAAAGCCGGTTCTCCACCAAGACGTACACGTACGTATATACAAGTATTTACACACATATGCAAAAAATTTTGCCCTCCGGGTTTGTTTCAGGCGCCATTTTGTAAATTTATGTAAATATCAAAATTGTGCACCTATTAAATGTCTTTAATAGCTGTACAATTTTGATAT
>JAQGBW010004226.1:0-14224 GCA_034698625.1 Julus scanicus
GTACTTTTATTTTCATGTAAGAACTTTCATACAAAATAAAAAGAATAAAATGCTTTCTGAACTAAAATATATATATAATTTGTAAAATGTATATTATGTAAAATTGTATATTAATTTGTAAAAATTGGAACGGATCTAATTGAATTGCATGGGTTTCTATGGCAATAATTGATTCGTTATACGGCTTTTCGCTATACGGCCTACTTTTCCGGAATGTATCTAGGCCGTAAAACGAGGTATGGGTGTATGCGATTTAGCATAATGTGCTTAATTTTTATTCATGCATGGTCAACAACTTTTTAAATCTTCATTACGTTGTTCCTTGCTGCACTGTGCTGCCCTCTGGAATATATTGATTTTTTTGTTCTAGTCAAAGTGTGGGCAATTTATATAGAATATTTTATTATCGTTTACCTGTATCGCAGTTTATCTTTGACTTTTAACGGATTGCCTTTGAAAGGAAATTCAATGCAATTTTTATTTGAAATGTGGTTACCATAACGGGTACTTCCAATTGAAATTTTAAACTAATTTCACCTTGTTTTATAATGTATTCCACATTCAACAACATACCGTCGCTGCGATTTGCTCATCATTTTTGTTGGTATTTCTTCTTTAATGACTAGTTTAAAACATGGATTTACTTAGTTCAAAAGTTTTAGTCAACTTTGTGCTGAAAAAAAAAATGTTTTGAAGAACAGTTTCTGTTAATAACACTTGTTTATTAACTTAATCAAAGTCCAAAAGTTAATTGCTACTTTAAATAAGAGTTGACAATTGTTAATAATTGGCGCCAACCTGGTACCAATTAGTAATTAATTCGAAGTCACGTTCCACGGAATGCCCAATATTTGGGCATTCCGCTTTTGGACTTTCGAATTTGCAGGATTATGCAACTACTCTAGATTAATCTAGAAGATAATCAACTGCAGCGCCACCTTGGTTTTTCCTTTGGTTTTCTTTTGGTGGCCAGAACTTGACTGAGTTGATCACCGGTTTCTGGTCCAAGCAGGTCAGTTTACAACTAGTGAAAAATTTGCGGCTTAGTCAAATTATCCTCATACGGTGCTGAAGTTACCTGGTGTGGACCAAGTGGGTCTACAATTCAACACCGCAAGTCAACCCAGCAAGCTGCTGGGAGAACAACTTTTTCACCATAACAAAAATGGCCCTTCTAAGGGCCAAAACATCTTGCAAAGAGAACCATTTACCGATTCCTTCTTTTATTACCTAACCAGGGAGCGTGCTAATTTCAACAACAATTCAGATGATAGAAATTGGTTGGTTGACATCCAGTAATAGTTTTAAAATGTCTGAATTATTGTATCCCTCCCCCAAGTTTTAAAATCATTTTTTGGGAAAAAAATAATGCACGAGTAAATACGAAGTTCACAATTGGTACATAAAGTAAATACTTTATTGCCGATAAATACCAATTGTTAGCACAATTTATTGATGCAGGTTTTGACGATGTCAGCATTACTATTGTCATAGATTCTTCCACAATAAGCTGTAGTAAGCAAGGCATGCAGACTGTATGAGAATATGTACCGTGTGTTCTGATGAATGAGGATTGTGAGCATTTTACACCCATGCTTTCCATCTTCTGCTATCCGTTGTGGCTTGCCATTTTTGCACTTTACCGCATTAAGCAAAAAATTACTACGCCTTATTGTATCTGAAACTGCAACATTCAACCAACTGATGCAATTTATTTTTATAACTGGAGTGAAAACGACAATTGAACGCCATTCTTGTGCTGTGGATTTTTATAGCTGATTGAAAGGCGCGTTTAAATAGCCATTGATTCTAAATCCAAATTTAATTATACGGAGCAAGGCGCACATAAATTGAATCGTGAAAGACAATTTCAATGAATCTAGTTTTCAACAAAAGCTTAATTAAAATGGCAAACTGGCACTTTGGATCGCCAATTTGAAATCCGAACCAAGAAAATAGTTGGGGCATGAAAGCCTGAGATTTGCTACATTTCATCAAAACTGTCCATTACAGAATTGCGGGAGATAAAAGCCCAGAAGCCCACAATCAATTCAATGTAAAAGGCAAATGCGATGTCATCATGAATGGGGAATTGCAATCGTGCTACAATTATTCTCGAGCTATCTTCTGAGTTGTCACCAATCCCCTGGGATTTGTGAAAACTTCTCCAAATGCAAGTTGTGGAAAGTTTTTGCCAAAGTTTATGGCATTTATGCACTTTGTTTGATTGGTGAATGATCTGCTACTTTTGCATAAGCCCTACATAAAAACTTTAAATTGCTTCTACATGAATTCCTATATCTTACCGAGCCATTCAATGGATCTGACACTCAAAAAGCGGATTGCTGAACGAAAATGCTTTAGATTTTTACTATTAAACTATACTTGCAAGTATGTATTTTGCTGGATCAATTGTGGTTATGGTCTTAACTGTTAAATTTTCATCCTTGTGTAAGATAGCATTTAAAAGTTAAATGAAAATTCTCTTAAAATCACTGCTATGAGGGTTGTCATATTAGGTGACTTCGACCCTCTCCTATAACCACTTGCTATTAAACTATAAAAGCGAGTTTTGATGGGTTTTACCATGACCGGTTAGTCGACCGTTACATTTTCATCTATAATGATATTAGTCAGACTACATGTACTGTAAAGAAATTTAGAAGACTAAACGAAAATTGTCTTAAAATCACTGTCACGAAAATTGACCCTTTGCGATTAAACTAGAGATTTTCTGTTTTAGAAATCCTTTAAAAATGTACTTAATTATTTCACATCCCCTATTCCTAGCACTTAAGCATTGAAAAGATACCATCTGCTTTCTATTTGAGCATTTCACCTTTGCCATTTCCACAACTATTTCCAATAATTTCTCAATAGGGTGAGCCACACAATATATATGCTGCATTTGTGCGATATTAAATGATGAAAGGGCTGATGCAAAAATTGTCGTTATTGGATTTCGGAGATAACATTTTCAATGCACATTTGACATATTCAATGTCGATTCACCTCACCTGCAGCCCTAAAACGAAATCTACATGCTCTTTACTTACTATTTATTCATCATAAAGTGTCAAAGCCAGCATATTAGCACTTGTACATTATCAAAGGATTGTTCGAAGGATGTTGCCATATCCTCTTCAATGCTTACCAACAACCCACTTTTGCATTCTCGTGCGCGTGTAAATTCCCTCAACGAGTGTTAATGTCCAATTTGCATTTGAATAGATTATACGCACGTTAGCGAGATGCTGTTGAAAAATTATTTGATTAGCCTGATACATGCGCTCAACAGAGTATATTAAGCATAAATGTTGCAGGCACAACTAGTCTGTAAACAAGGACATTTGTAAGAAATGATGTGCGTGTTTTTTCCTGTCTCGGTTAAGTTTATAATTTTATTGTTGAAGTGGTCGCTAGACTGAAAACAAAATATTGCATTAGCTCGCATAAATATGCTATTTGGGCTGCAATTTTCATGCGACAATGTAGAGCGAGTGAGTTCCTATAGTCTTTCCCCCTAAATTCCCAAGGGATAACCGATAGAATTGCTGAAAAATCAGGAGCGCAATGGAGTTAAAGGAAAACGGTTTTAATCAATAATGAGACACGAAACTGCTAAACAAACCGAGGGCTAGGAACGCGTTTTCTTCAGGGAGTTGCTGCGTGATGCCGCTACTTGCTTTTGGTGGCTTGTTGGGGCATCTATATTTGATACATCACGTCGTAATTTCCGATGCCATTATTGAAAATCGTTTATCACGCCAGGCAAATATTCAGGTAGCACCGCTACTTCCGCTTAACATGTCAGGTTTGTGGTTGTTACCAAATGACATTTTGAAGGCTCTTATGTTTGCGGTTTTATTATACCTTAGGTAGAAGTGAAAGGGAGACTGATTTTTTTTCTTCTTCTTCTATATTTTGAAGTTTTGCTAAACCCTTCAAGTTTCTTATTCTGGCAAACCATAATTTATGAACCAAGGTTCAGAATTTTGTTCCAATTTTGTGCAATTCAAAATACAGCTTTGGGTGCCCTGGTGAAAAAAAACAATAGAAACCAATAGAGATTTCTATTGGTTTCTATTGTTATTTGGACACTTTATTGGTTTTAATTGTTTTCAATGGTTCCTGTATTGACTTCTATTGGCTTTTATTGACTTCTATGGTTTAGCTGAATTGACTAAACAATAAAAAAACAATAGAAAACCATAGAAAACAATTGAAACAAATAAAACCAATATAAATTTTCCATTGATGATACCAATAGAAAACAACGTTCCAAATAACAATAGAAATCTCTATTGTTTTTTTCACCAGGGTGTAGCAGTATATACTGTATCCAATTGTATTGGTAATGTGCCTTCAGTGTTCATTATAAACAGTTTTAACCCTGAGGAACGTTTTTTTAGCGCAAACAACCTTCTCCATTTCACTAGCATGTTTGTATTGTTTTTCATTTTTCTAATGAATTTTGGCATTTTGTTTAGCAAAACGTTTTTTCGATTTTGTTATCTCTGAAATTTGAGTTGAACATTTGTGCAGGCCAAGCATAGTAGAAAAACTATATACACGTATCCTTGCTTGAATACCAGATTGTGATATAAGTCTTAAAATTGTAGAATCAGATTTCAAAAGTTTTTTTTCGTTGCCATCATTTAATTTGTTTACAAGTGAAGTTTTAATTAAAACGCTTTTTTTAGTTTTTTAGATAATAGTTCGACTGTTATTATGAGCTGGTATTGCAAAAATTCTAAATTTTTAAATAAAGGGAAATGTATGTAGCCTAGTATTAAGTTTGAACAAGAAAGTGAATTTTATGGTAAAATTGAAAAAAAATTTAAGCAAAAATAATATGCACCAAAATGTTTTACGTACCTTAGTGTACTTACCAGGCATCTTCATTCGCAGCTTAAGTTTGCTATTTTCATGGTGGTTTTATCGAGTTTTAGAATGTTGTAACTTTTTGGTAATGCTTTCAAAGTGATCAATATTGCTTCCCCTTTTTTGTTTTAAAATATTTAATTTATAAAAGTATAGTCGCATAATTGATTAAAACGAACACTACAATTTTTTCGGGAAACAAATTCATAAGGTGAAAATACATGGAATATGTGGTTGAACTTATACGCAAATGAATAAGTATATTCCATATTTGTCTACAAACGTGTCTATACATGATCTAGGGTTTTTTAAAACCCTGGATGAAAGAGTGCGTGGATGCTCCAAGTACATATAAAAATCTTTGGCGAATGCATTCTCACTCTAAAGATTCTTTCAAGATGTCAGAAAATGACACCGAATACATCAAGAAAATGGCATTGAGGGCGAACGGAAAATTAATTATTTTCAATGCTTTGATTATTAATCTGATTCAATTCTTGATCAGTTATCGTCAGTCAGAATTTCTAAGTAAATCATACACCAAAATCTGGGAATCAAAATACACAAAAGATAATGGATATGATAGTACTGCCTACTGATTTTAAATTTCATTTCAATGTGTGATTTTCAAATAATAATTCATATGTACGCATTATCGAGACAAGTTCTCAATTTTACGTATTATTTGCCCATTGAATATTTTTTATTCAGTAGCAAAATTGTTACTCACCTATCCACATCCCTATGTATTACATAATATGCGATTTTAATGCAGTGAGGGACGAAATACGAACGTATTTAGACAATCATATTAACATTTTGTGACAATTTGTGTTGGATTTTCCCTTCTCATAATTATGTGTCAAACCAAAATTGTAAAAAATGTTTGTGTTTGGCATTTCTGGCATAGAGTTACTTTAACAGTTATCGCAATGGGATAAATAATATTTCAAATTAATTTTCACTAGCACTTGTTTAACCAATTAAAGGGGTGTAATTTATGAACTTACCTTCTCCTTCACCTTGTTAAAGCCAAAAATGATGGTATGTTTTGGTGATAAATAATGTTTTATAACTGCTTAGTTCTCAAAGAATGCAGCAGCGTTTGCAACTACAAAACAATTGAGCACGTGTGCACATTTATTCGCCTTAAAAATGTCTAATATACCAACGATGATTCTTTTGTAATTCCACCTCGACTTTTGACCGAAAAGATATTAAGATGAGATTTGTACAAGAAAAGGATAAAAGATGGGCACTAGTAAAGAAAGAAGGTAGTTCCGCCTGTCTTGCATGACCCACATTAATCTTTGGAATCCATTGAATGTACCCAATGAATTTGAGCAGCTAGCGTTGTTAAGACAAATTTATGCTTGCGCAGGATGTAAAGAGGGTCGACCATGAATGTAGTAACCATGGTTACTCATCCATCTTCTTTGTAAAGGCTATTCTGGTAATACTAAGAGGGAGAATAGGGCCTTATGCTACGTTTCTTAAATCAGTGCTGTACAGCAAGGTGACGAAAGGTTGTCGTACCTTAGAGAATTTGTTACCACGTAATATTTAACTACCAGAAAAATAGATCCGCCATTTTGTGAAATCTTTTTTGATAATGAACCTGTACTGATCGATTTTTTTTCTTTATGAAATGCATATGGATGTCAGATTATGTGATGTGTGATCATTAAAATCACAATATCTCACCTGCTCTGGTGAATAAATTGATAAAAAGTTCCTAATCTGTTCCAGGAATTCCGGAGTACCTAGTCTATACATTTCAATACCGGTAATACAATGCCATTGTTGTTGACAGCTTTGACCAAGAAACTTGTATTGGACTTTTTTTTTGGGACTACCTTCTTTCTGTGCAGTTATCAATGGCAAAACTAAACATTTAGATGTGTAACACACCATATTGCAAATGAGAAAACAAAAATGATTGGCAAAATACTGCATGTCAAAGGACAAAAATTCAATCAATAAGAAAAGTTGTTGTCGTAGCTCGAGGCATTTGAAATCGTTGTCTTCGTTCGATCTCGAATGATTACTTGGAAAATATTTACAACTGGATTTGGATTTCTGGATCGTGTTTAATCCAGATTTACACTAGAGTTTGTCTGTTGTTTTACTGCTTTTTGGACATTTTCATATTCAACCGATATGCGCAAGCTAAAAATTGGTAGTAACCTCAATCCAGCTCAACTCCACCTGTTGACGTACGAGCTTTAGCATGGCATTTCCATAATGGCCGCCAACCTTTACACCACAAGCGGCCATCAGATCATGAAATTGTTTAAATGATCGTTTCCATTATGGAAATTCCATTCTAAAGGCTGGTACCTCCACCAAAGGATGATTCTGAATCTGGAATAAGGCTGGATGCTAACGCGTACAGCGAGCAATAACTGAATGTCTGAATTGTTGACCGATCTTCCGATCTACTGTCGCACTTTCGAAAAAGTGAGGACCGAAAAATGTACCACGTGATGTCCACTCTCACTTGGGTTCACATTAGGTGAAGCAGTAGGTGCTGCTCGTTCTCCTCCTGGGGGCCTTCCTGGAACCGGGGCGGTGGACGGCGGTGGCGTAGGCGTCCGGTAGGAGTTCTTGCAGGCTTGGGTCGGGTAGGGCATCCTTGGCTATGTCACGGGAAGAGGGGTCAGTGCCGTTTTCGAGCACAAAGTACAGTTTGTTGCTCAGGCCCTGGTGGGTGAGAGTGTGTAGGCCCACCGTGCCCTCTGACACCGTCACGATGGACACCTCGTCCCGCTGCGGCGAATACGAGATGCTGCTACTGCTACGCCGCATCTGACAACCGACAGTTGGCCCAGTCACCGAATAATAACCCCTGCGGCATCGCAAGAGGACCACGGTCACGGTCAGCCCCACTAGCACCAGGCCCAGTCCAGTGGCCACCGAAGCCGCGGCTACCACCATGCCGTCCCGCTCGTTCAGTTGCACGTCCGGTACCGAACTGTTTTTCCTGAGGAGGTCGGGATCCCGACTTCCGTTTCCAGAACTTCCCGAAGTGCTCCAAGGGTTCTCTTGCTCGTGCGGGACGACTATCTGCCTTGGCCCTTCTGTGCTCTGCCACGTCTCTGTCGTGTCGATGACCACCGCAGTAGTCATTGGTTGGGTTACAGTACTGGTACTGGTACTGGTACTGGTACTGGCTACGGTTGTAGAGTCTGCGTACTCTCGCACTGTCACGTCTATAACGCTAGTGTCGTTGGACGTAGGACCACCGATTGGAGGCTCGGTGGCTGTCGTATCGTTCCACGAATCGTTCGTCGTAGTCACAACAGATATAACAGCGGCCGTCGTTGAATTTTCTGGAAATGTCACAGTCGATGCTGTAGTGGACGTAGACGTCGCTTCTGAAACTGTCGTTGTCAGACTTTCGTTGGCTGTCGAAATTGTAGTTTCGTACGATGTGCCGTTGTCAGCGCTCGGATCCCATTCTGGCGTCGCTGCCGAAGAGTCCGAAATGTTCGCGAATTGCTCACCCTCCGGCTGCATTGTAGAAGCACTCTGGGTAGGGGTCGGTGTTTCGGAGGGTGTGGGGAATGTGGTCATCGGCGGCGTT
Source organism: Julus scanicus (assembly GCA_034698625.1). Lineage (NCBI taxonomy): Eukaryota > Metazoa > Arthropoda > Diplopoda > Julida > Julidae > Julus > Julus scanicus. The sequence continues at coordinate 8,471 of JAQGBW010004226.1, forward strand.
GTCGTCGTCGTTGTCGTTGTCGACGACTGGACAATGGCGACGACGGTTGTCGAGGGCATGGCAAAGTCCTCCTCCTTCAGCATCACGATGGGCTTGTAGAGCATGGCGCTGGGCTCACTACAGCGGATACCGTAACTGTGGTGGAAGTGAGTACCGGCCTTTCGGATCCAGTCGGCAAGCCAGAGAATACGACGATCGCAGCGCCACAGGTTGCCGCTGAGTTTTGCCACCTTGAGCTGCGGGAAGAAATCTGGGAAATCAGAGCGCAGCGCTGCCAGGTTGTTGTGCATGAGGTTGAGCTCGCGAACACTGCGCATGGCCTGGAGCAGACGAGTGGAGTTGAGCAGCTGACCGGCAAGGGCCGGGCTGTCGTACACGTCCAGCGTGTCCAAACGCTTGAGCGGCCCGAAGGCGGAGCCGTCGACCAGTACGGCTGTCTTGGTGCGCGACAGCTGCAGTGTACGCAGGCCATCCAGACCGAAGAAGCAACCGGCAGGTAATGTCTTCAGCGGGTTCTGCGACAGATCAAGACTTACGAGGGCGCTGAGATTGGCGAAGGCGCCCTCGCTTACCACCTCCAGAAGGTTGGCCTGCAGGTCCAGGTGACGCAGGCTGAGCAGGTCGCAGAAGGCACAGGCGTCCAGGCGCCGGATCTGATTGCGCTGCAGAAAGAGCTGCTCCAGCGCGAACAGGCCCTGAAAGCTGCGCGCCGAAAGTGCCCCCAGGCGGTTCTCCTCCACGTAGAGTACGCGTAGGCTTGCCGGCAGGTTGGCCGGCACCCGCGTAAGCCGGTTGCCGTTGAGCCACAGACGTAGCAGGTATTCCTGGCGACCGAGGGCGTCGCTGTCGATATCCGTCAAACGGTTATCGTCCAACACCAACAGGCTTAGGTAGGGGTAGCTGTCGAAATCGCCAAGACGCACGTGCGTCAGGTTGTTCTTGGCCAGCCTCAGGTCGCGCACGTAGCGCGTCAGGCTCTGCGGCACCCGACGCAAGCCCACCCGCGACACGTCGATGTACTGCAGTCTCGAGCCGAAAAAGTCCAGGCGGCTAAGTGCCGTCAGAGGGTTGTTACTGACGATGAGGTGAGCCAGATTTGTCAGGTACTGGAACGTGCCCACGTCCACACTGGCGATGGCATTGGCGTCCAGATTCAGGTACTGCACCTTGTGCAGGCCGGCGAAACTGCGTGCCGTCAGACGCGGCAGCAGGTTGTCGCGCAAGTTCAGCTGCTCCAGACCCACTAGGTCGACGAAGGCGTCGTCCGTGTCACGCACCCGGTTGCTGGACAGGTCCAGGTAACGCAGACGCGGCAGACCCTCGAACATGGCGCTGCTCACCCGTTCCACCAGATTTTGGCTCAGGTCCAGCCGCAGCAGGCGCGTCAGGTTGCCGAAGGCACCACCCTCAATACTCCGAATCTGCGTCTGCTGAAGCTTCAGCTCCGATAGCGCCGCCACGCCACGCAGCGCCCCCACCGACAGCGTGCCGATGGCGTAGCTGCGCAGCTCCAACCTCGACGTGGCCCGTGGCAGCGACGACGGCACGTCCCACAGGCCGTCGCCGACGCAGTTCACGTAGTTTGTCTCGTCGCAGAAACACACGCTTGGACAGGCGTCTTCCTCCGATCCCATGGCGTCTTCTGGCGCCGTGGCGCCCACGCTCCACAGCCACAGCAACGCGGCCAGCGACGCCAACAATGGCCTCATGCTGATACGCGAATGAACCGATCACCGATAGCGTCAGTTTGTGTATACCGAAGTTTTCAAAATAAAGAATTGGACCAGATTGTCCATACAACGAAAAACATGATCATTCAGAAGTACAGAACATCAGTTTGTGAATTTGTCGAAGGATGAATTCTTTCTTCCATAAGGGCAGGCACGATCCGCGGCGGCTCCTGTACTCAGAAGCGCCGCAAGCACACGCGATTCGTATCACGAGAACGTCGCACTCCGTACCGGTATATCCCATGGTCGGACGCGGAGTGATACCGCCACGCGGACGCACATTGGCGTGGAAGGGCAAGATTCTTTCAAACGACGAACGTGGGGGATCCGAACACCGAAAATAGAGGCGAAGTGATTCATTCCCACAGGAGATTCTTTAGAGACTGAAGGCCGATCCACCGTAATCCCATCGGCATCTAATCAATCACGTTCGCTCCCCATTCAACATGTCTGTGGTGGAGACGATTTTTCGAACGCGTGACACCGACGGAAAAAAACAACTGAGTATCTTCAGGAACCGAACTGCTTTTTTATGGCGACTTATGCCATCAACCGAAATCCTTGCCTCAAAGACTCAACAACGAACTGCTGCAAGAGTTCAACCGAAAACACTAAAAGTCGGTTCCAATGCTTAGCATCGCTCTTTGTCCGATATCGAACTGATCGCGACTCCGAAGTTAGCTGGATTCATGGTTTGCGTCGCAGCGCCCCCATCGTGCGGGCGGCGCATCGGAGCGGCACTGAGTGGCGTCCTCACGCGCTGACTGCCGCTGCTGTTCTGATGCGGGTTTCAGTCGCTTCACGATGCCGTGCCGATGCGTTTCATATCCCGAATGGATTGATCGGATTGCGGGTGGGTCGACGTTGGCGAGGCGATATACCCGAGACCAGAAGGCCCATGGCGTGAGCAAGAAGCGGTCGATCGTTGCTGTCGTCGACCATCCGACGAGATCCGTGTCAGTTTTTGTTTTCTGCGATCGCCTTATTTGTTATTTCATCGCTCCTGACGTCGATGTCGATGCGGTTTCTGGAGTTGCTTCTCTGCCGAGTTGATGCATCGTAGCGAGGTTTTTTTTATTGTTTTCAACGATGCTGGGATGCTTTTTTTTTGTGCTTTCACTATCTAGCTCCTTTTTTTTTGTTCTTCCTGGAAGAGTCCTGATTAGGACATCGTCCTGCAAGAAAGAAAAAGAAAAGCAATTAATTACATCGTTCACGTTTTTATACATAGTATACGTTTCTCGTCCTGCAAATAAGTACGAGAGTGATACCACCGTGAAGCATAAACAAAACAATTGACCTTATAATAACGCCGACAGAAAAAATATGACATTGGGATGGCCCGAGATGAGTTGTCTATAGATGGTGAAAATGTATAGTTAATGTTGGCACACAATAAATGAATGCCCAGTATTGATATTCGAACTTGCTTTTTGTATATGCGATACCATCACGTAGACATGTTGCATGAGATCAGTTTCTAAGAACTTGTCATGGCGTGTGTTAGTATAAATTTAAGATACTGTGAATCAATAGGATATTTGTTTATTAAAAATAGACAAGAACATGCGAAAAAAATGTTTCAAATGGATTTTTTATGCTAATAACACATCTGGCGTGGGTAAAGTTACATGCTCTGTATATATTTTGGTATTTTAAGGCAAAAGCACTTTGTTGTACAACATATCACTTTTGGTATTGTAATTAAAGCTTGTTTGTAAATTGTAATAAACAGTTATTTAAAAATACAGATCTATTATACCAAAAGTGATATGCTGTGGCCCAATTTGTTTTTACTTTAAAATTCCAAAAATATACAGAATTTGAATGATAATGCTATAAATTGATCCATGCCACATTTATTAATATTAAAACAATCTACTTGAAACATTCTTTGTTTTGCATATTCGTCTCCAAAAACACATTATGGCACAGCACATCAGTTTTGGTGTTATTTGTTTGAGATAAACATTTATTTAAAAATACACTACTTCTAAAACGGATCTACTTGTATTACTCAGAAATGGCAAAATGTATGTCATTTAAGAATTTTTATTAGTTTGTCATAATTAATTTTGCATTGGCAATTCATATATAAAGTTTTACATGTATTGCTATTGGAATGAACCTGTATAAAGCAGCCTATTTTTGGCTTAAATAGCATTCTAAATTATATTCTTTGTTTTTTGTTTCTTTAATAAAAAGGATCATCGTTTTAAAATTTAATATATAAAATTTTACATGTATTGCTGTTGGAATGAACCTGTATAAATCAGCCTATTTTTGGGTTAAATAGCATTCTAAATTATATTCTTTGTTTTTTGTTTCTTTAAAAAAAAAGGTTCATCTTTTCAAATTTGATCCTTTTGATTTATTGTAGTCATCTTTTATGCATCTTCCACAAACTGCCTCCACGATGAATCCAGGACTTAAAAGCGATGGGTGGTCAGTGTATTAAGGTTTTTTTTTTCGCAATTGGGTTCCTTGACAAAGTGACCAATTTAGGTTTGGCTAGCCTGCCTCCAAAGGCGGTCGTTGCTGTATACCAATCGGACGATACATGTACTTTGCAATCCCCGCAAGACACGACTGCATTTATTAAGGGCGGTGTACGGCGTTCAATTTGAAGGTCCACAGTGTAAGCTTGTAATAGAATTTCCATTCTTCTGTTTTTCCTCACCCCAATGCCACCGGAAGCCTTGTGCAGTTATTAGCCGTTAGATTTCAAAAGTCTGCGCACTGCCGCCTCCCCAGAGATGCGGCTACCCAATCGATCAATGGCTGCATGTTTGTTGATATCGAATGAAGCATTAACTATCACTTTAAAAAAAAAAAGTGAAAGGCAGAGAGCAGGGTGGTTACTTCACGAACAGTAGGGTCTCTCCTTCATTTTTTTTTTTTTTTCCTTTCCATCTAACGACATGCGCATTTATTGCCAAGCAGATCGCTGGTTGAATTCTAAGGAGGCGAAGCGCCTCGTAAATCTACGGTAGAAAAACGGCCTTTTTTGAGTTCCCATGGGTGTCCGTTTTTATACCGAATTCACGTGCCCGGAATAGCAGCCATGGCATCGAGTGGAGCAACAGAAAAAAAAAAAAACACGATGGAAGGACAAAGTAGTTTCGAGTTGTTTCCCATGTCCACCAAGTCGGCCGTGCTTGCCACCCCACTCCCATTGGAATTACAAAACACTGGACCCGAACCCGGAGTCTGTCCCCTTTGCTCTACTCACAACATTTTATTGGATCGCTAAGCAGCTCTTCGAACGCCGTTCAATTGGACGGCTTTAATGGTACACAATGAATGCGAACAAAGTTTGGGAATAATGCTGGCTCTTGGGCTCTCGGAGTGCCCTAACCAGATCTTTGTTTGCCAACGCACGCTCCGCGCCAATAACAAACATCGGGAGTCTTAGCTCGGCCATGCACGTTCGGCTTTTCAGCACAATGCGACGGATTCAATTTGCTCGCCCAATGCATTGGCCAGGATGAATAAATACAGAAGCAAAATCTTGAAAGCAAATACTAGAAGTAAAAGCTCTTCGAATCGGAAGTTGGAACGAAAGCACACTAATCGGTTTCCTTTTACTGCAGTGCCATGGTTTGGATGTTTCGCCAACATTTTTTCAGCATTTGCAATTGCAAGACAGAGCAATCTTTGCTTAATATCCTTGATATACCAAAACTTATTCCAGGGCCCTATTCCAAAAAAATGTACAAGTATTAGTGTACAAGTTATAAGTATATGGAGTTGTAGTATTGCATTCCACCAATAATCTTAGCAACTTGTAAATTATTAGTAACTGTGTACAAGTGATGTCACAAGAGTACAGTCTAAGGTGAAGAGAAAATGGCGCCTCGAGAAAATAAAATGCTACTTCTCTGTGCTATTGAAGCTAGAAAGGGCATAATTTTTGGCAAATTTAGCAGCAATTTGTCAAAAACAGGTAAAGTGATCTTCACTGTCACTGGACCACATGTTTATTCAATTAAAAACGTTCTATCCCTATTCCAAATGCTTTCTA
>JAQGBW010004227.1:0-14223 GCA_034698625.1 Julus scanicus
TCGTTATACGGCTTTTCGATATACGGCCTACTTTTCCGGAACGTATCTAGGCCGTAAAACGAGGTATGGGTGTATTAATTTTTCCAGTCTCAAGTGAGTTGCGAGAATCTCTGGGATTCTCAGTTTGTAGTCCTAGGACAAGTGTTTGGAAGCTACCGAATAACTAAAGATTGCAAGACAATTTGATTTTATGTAAATTCAAGACTCTACTGAAATGTGAAGCATAATGCAAATTGGGTTGAGACTTGAGAGCAGCACCAACTTCAGATTTTCGAGTAGATTTATGTTGTCTTTAAAAAAAAATTCATTATTTATTTTAATGGTACTTCATCTACTCTTTAACTAAACGATACGCTTAAGGCAAAGTAACATGTCTGAATTGTTAAGTATCAAAGTTCCATGTTTTGAAAAACGACAATCCTGCGGTGAAATCAGACAATTTCTTTTTTCTTGCCTCGGGAATTTCAAGGAATGAATTCTGGTATGTATTACGAACGTATTTCTGCCTAAATTTATATGTGGGTGCTTTCAGGATTGATCGACATGTTGAATTGCGCGACAAGATGTCGACAATCCGGGTATGTGTCGTGAGCATTAGTTTCGCTGCTGACATTATCGTAAAATAAATTGTTCAATTTTTTTTTTTTTTTTTTGCGGAAATGACTATGGGGGTGCGTGTATTGAAAAAAAGAACTGTGGGTGCGTGCTCATTCCACGAGATTAGCCAACAGTCCATGGCTAATCAGTGTTTTAAGTGACTAGCAGACTTGAGTTGGTTGGAATGGCATACATTAGATTCTGTCACAATTTCACGCATAGCTGATACTAGTTGAAATGATTTGGGCATTGTGTGATTGTGAGTTGGTGGTTTTCTGTGTAGGACCATGTCCTCAGATGGGCGTGCTTCCCAGGTGGCTTGTGCTATGGAGTGGTGTTATAGATAGAAATGTTGGGTCTTTGATAATCTTTAGAGTGTCATGAATGTTGGCTTATTGTAATAAAAATTGTAGTAGGAGCCATCGATCCCTCTGATAATTTAAGAGCGTGTTTCGCTCATGTGAGGTTTCTGTTGTGTAATAGGAAGTAAATGTTGAGGAACTACCTGAATTTTTCACCTTTTCTCTTGAGTGAGGGCGTGTATATTTCAAAAGTGGCGAATTTTATTATATGGTGGTGTGAAATAAGTGTAGTGCATGGCATGGTCATGGGTTATCTTGATCTGAGTTGAATATACCTAAAGTATGGGAATCTGTAGTTGGACCTAATCGGCGTCATTGTTAGTGTGTCTGAAATGCTATAGGCATTTGGTAACTTCACTCTAGTCCTGGTGAAGCCACCCTGAGGCAATGCTTTGGGGCAGTAGGGTTTTTTGACTATTTTTCACCATCAAAGGAATTTTAGGGACATCCTTTTCAAATGGCCCCAAACAGAATCTTCGGCAATTATATAAAGGAACCTAAAGTATGTGGTTGCCAGCCAACTATTTGAAGGTACCTTATGCCTATGAAAACCCAGCAATAAATGGTTGTTGACTCGTTGCTTATCTCGTGAAAAAGAGCGCCTAAAAGCACATTCTTTGTGGGGTATGAAAAAATACACGTGTTTTTTTTTCTAATTCCTTTTTTGGGGCTTTCTTCGGCTTTAGCCTTAAATTGATTAGGCCAGTTTCTTCTGGATTTCTGAGCCTTAATTCCTCATCCACTTCTGGTTCTGGGAGATAGTGTTTATGGGCTTTGAAAAGTAATGGCGCATCGCCCAACGGCTTTTCATTTTGCTCGTCTGTGTACCGTTTTCACAATAAACCCAATAATTCCAGTCGACAAATTCGCTTCAATGACCACGGTTGGCAAAATATTCTTTCATCTTTTATAGAATCGCAACATAAATGCAAAAATAAACCGTTCAACCAATTTTTTTCATGTCTGCTTTCTCGAAAAGATTCCATCCATGCTTATATTGATCGGGTTTATACTTACTTGGCTTGAAACATGCAGTGTACTATCCCAGAAGCCCTAAATACGCCTCTACACGTGACATACTTGTACATAGTACATGTATACGTGGATGCTGTTCGGTCTGTAGTTTGTTTCACAAACGCTTCTATCGATCTTTTTTTTTATTTAATGTGGAGTTAATAATGAATTGTGTTAGTTGGCTAGCATCCTCTTGAGAAATCTCGGTGGTTTCATTGGATTTGATTTTGTGCATTGATGGCACTTACCTGAATTATACATATCGTGTTTGTATAGGAAAAGTTCTCCGAATAATTAGTAGTGGTCTAAAATGAAAATACCCCAAACGAGTTGTTTGCATATTTTTTAAGTCCACGGATTGGAACATTGTATCTATTTGGCCAAGTTTCTAACCTGAATTAATGAGAATCTTTGTTTAGTCATCGAACAATGTTAGACATAGGGTGGAGGGTACTCCAAGTATATATACTTGGATTTTTTAGCTACTCTAAACCGTCGGGAATTATGCTTAAAATTTGTATAAAACAATAGTTTATGCTGGAGTTTCCAGCCCAAAACGAGAAATTACAGTTTGTTGAACAATGTAATGTAAAAATAAATACTATGTGACTAAAATTCAGACTATACTTGAAGTTAACAAAACAAAAGTAACCATTTTTTTCAAATTCTTTAGAAAATTACTGCAAATTTACTGGAAAGGGATTCATGTTGTGTCGAGTTCATCACTCTTTGAACATTAAACATGGCAAAACGTGGAGCTTATATACCACCAGGGGGTCCTAATTTAAATAACTCTTAATTGTTTTTGTTGTTGTTGTTGTTGTTAATTCCTTCCACTTTTATGAAGTTAGCAATGATCTCACGATAACAACTGTCATTGTATTTCCTTTTTTTGTGTGTTGTCTAATGATTAGAGAGCAAACTCCGTTGCCATATCAAAATGATATCTTGTCTGAGTTTCATGCACATGCTAACACTATTGGAAAAACTCGTTTTTCTACTGCTGTTTGCGATGTTTAATTTCCTCCCATCGTCATGCAGTTGATTGCACGCGTACAAGAATGTTAAATAGCGCAAACGACTTTGTCTGTGTATATAAAAAAATCAATATTTTTAATACCTTAGCTATAAAGATGGTGGAATTTCTGGTAAATAGGAATTTCGTCCAAGCCCTTCCCCTCGGGGAATGTGCTTTCTGCTGTTTTTATGATGTTCGCGAATTCATATTTGCTTAAAAATAGTGTCATTATTATGCTATGCAAACTGAAATGGTTTCATGCAAATGAGTTGATCATTGTAATTTATTTAACTGGTACACGCAATGCGTCTTATCAGTGGGTTGTAAAAACGTGCGCACGTTGGATATGGAAAAAAATTGCGAGGATGCTGCAGGTGTAATTATGCGTCTCGAAATAAAATTTGCATGAGGAATTTGCATTGTTAACGTGGGCGATTGAACCCACGCAGTTTCTCCTATATTAAAATCTTTGCAAAACGAAGGGAAATTGCTGAAATATTAATGATGGCGAACGTTTGTTTGAAAATCACCATTCTCTCGTATAACGCTTGATGGAACATCTTATTAAGCCTCGCTGAAGCCATGTTCCATGTCGATGGAATATTGAGTTTACTTAACGTTGTACTGCTGTAAATTCACTTGTTTTTATTACTTTTCTGGACAGGCTAACTGCCCCCTCTTGTGCTCGTAAATTGGAACTGCTGGATGTACATTATAATCGCTTTAAACGCGAGTGGCACGTGCTTCTAGGGTCATTTTTTTTCCCAGTTTTTCACCCATCTTTTCTATGACATATTGTCCATTTAGTTTACGATGTTTTATACCTCGTTAATATTTCACGCAAACTATTAAAGGAACTTTGAACTCATAAAACATGATGCACATAAGTCATATTTTGTTAGTTCGATTTTGTGTGGATTTTTGCACACATGCACAGACATTAAGCAATATTTGTTCAAGGAAAGTTAGATACTCCATTCTTCTCTTTTAGATGGAATTACCAATTCAAGTTAGTTTGGATTACCATTTATAGTTTATGATTGGAATTGGAAATCCAAGTATTACTCGTCATGTTGTTGGGGATTATATAGCATTTTGTCGGACCTGTGCACCTAAACGGATTTGCATGTAATACATCCATTATGAAGTTAATAAGATTTAATCACTAATTTGATTGTAATATGTCTACTTTATATCAATATTCAAACTACATTAACTGGATTAACAAATCTTGCAGGAATTTTAAAGATGTAGTTTGGACGTCCATTTAGTTTATAATAACGTGCCTTTTTTATATGTACAGTAATAACTTTAGGAATATAGATTTCACCCCTGCATGCAGACGATGGGTTACTGAGTTAAATTTAACTAAAATAATATTGAGTTTTCCTTTGGGAGTTAAATTGCATAAACAGGTTATTTTCTATTTTCTGACTATTAAATTTTCTATTAGGTATTTTTATCATCGCTATACCAAGCTTATTCGTTTAAATAATAAACGAAGCTACTTTGTTAGGTTATAAGACAAAACGGATTATTCGAACTCGAAAGCTTATGGTCGGTTGGTTGCATTCAAAACAAGTAGCTTCTTTTAAATTAATTTACTGGAGCATGCTGCAGCAGGGCATTGTTATGCTAATTAGATGTGATCCCTTATGAAATGATGGCACTTGAGGGAAAGCAATATTTGGAGATGACTGACGGAAATTAAAAGATAGATATGCTTTGATAAGCTCGACATGATCTTGTCACATCGTTTTGCAAATATGGCTTCTGTAACGAGATTTTAATTATTAATATTTTTAATTGGAAAGCTCATTGATTTTGATGTTTCCTTTACGCTTAGTTTGGTAAAACTACTTGGCTTTAATTTGATGCAACTGCTCTCGTAGCCTTATTCTATATAGTAGTATTAAGGCTCATCGATTTTTCGGTTTTAAAATGTGTGTTGGGAATATCCTGAACGCCGTTAAAATTTGCCTGAAGCGGTTTAAGTTTCAATAGAGAGCGTAATAACCTAACTATATAAACAATGGCAAATAGCTTTTTTGGCTTTTCAATTCACTGTCGTGTTGAAGTTATGCTGGCTATTGCATTATACACTCAACCATTCTCGACTTTCAGCTTGTAATGTATAGATCTTCTTGAAAACCTTTAACAAGATCGTTTGAAGCTCGTTTTTAGATAACAAAACCTGATGGAGAATCGGTTTGTTCAGTATCATGCTTTAGAACTAAAAACTGTAAACGATGGCACACATTTTATGTCTCCAGAGATGAAAAAAAAACCTGAAATGATCTAAGCTGCTTAAATTGAAATGGCAGCGAAATTATAGCAATTTTGAGTTAAACCGAGGAACTTCAGTTTATTAAGATGAACGTTTTCTTTGTTTCAGATGTCAACATGGTTGCTGAGCCCAAATCGCACCAAACAGGCCGCAAAAGACAGAATCTTACAAATACTGGCAACGATTGGTAAGTTTACTTTATTTAATTATGTCTCGTTCTTGCATGCTTTGGGATATGTAGGGGCATGGTTGAAGGATCAGGGCTCACCCAGACATGAAAAACTTTGGAATAGTCAGGGAAGAGTGATTTATTTTTAAAATAGTTTGGCAAATTAAACAAATGCTGTATTTGATTTCACTAAACTAGTTATTAGTTAATCGCATAAGGCAAGAGATGGAACACAGCCTTGCATCTATAAAAATAAAAAATTCCCATTTTAATTATTCTAATTTATTTTAATTTATGCCCTCAAGTTATGTAAATAAATATTGCCAATTTTTTTTATTTGTTTTTCCCCGAAAAATTAACATTTAAAAAGAGCTGTTTAATTCCACGAATATTCGCTAACCATCTAATAAAAAAGTGCTTGTTTTATAGTAGTTTAAACTATGTTGGCAATTTTAATTCAAGATGGTTTAACATGGCTGCAAAAAAAAGTACAGAAGTTGTTAGACATGGTTTTGAATTTTTAGTCGCCAGGATGGTCACGAAAAATTGTTTTAAAAACTGGAAAAGTAAGGAAAGTTGAAAATTTCATTTCTGGGTGGAAACCTGATGATGTTTGAACTTCAACTTAGTGCAGTAAATTCAGTTGAAGTAACTGTAATAATCCACATGCTCTAACATTTAATCATTAAAGTTCAGTTGATTTAAACTAATTTTGTTTCCGGGTATTTGCCTTTGCTCGTCCATGAAGTTTAATTGTATTCTTTTTTTCATTTTTCAGGGATTATTACTATGATAGGTAAGCAATTTTTCTTTTTTCTCTTGGTGTTGTATACTTGTTAACCATGAAATCGTTGGCAAATTAAGGCATTAAAACTACTCCTGGGTGGCTATAATTATTTTTAGGTGCTATTTATACACACACCTGCATGCCACTGTGAAAAGAGGAGTTGTTATTCATTGGACGGCTTTAAAACCCATTATTGCACAGCTCGCTGCACGCATTGCCCTCGATTTATGCGTGTTTTATTGTGAATTCTAGGAACCACTCGCAGGATTATTGCAAATGCATTTGTGACATAAATCAGAGCGTAGCGCCATGGTAGATGGAGAAATAAAGGGGGTTTTGTGGAAAATGCGAAGCAAGCCATCTCTGTATACTGCAAATGCAGATTGCACCGAAACTTCCCTTCGTATCGCACAATTCCAACACGGTTTTCCAAAATGCTTTATGACAGGTATTCAGCTTATGTAGGGCAACGCGACGAACAAAGAGCATGCTTTTCTCCGAGCATTTTCTTTTTCCAACATAATTACTTGTGCATTTGTGAGTAGCCATTTGGGATGCATTTTGATTGGCAATTACGGTAGTGTCGTTACAGGATAGCTTGTTTCATCGCCCTGAACTTTCAGCATGTAAAAGTCTTGCAGCATGGCCTAAATGCCGAAATCAATCTTACTAAAATCCCAGAAGAGCTCCCCACGAGACTCCTTCTTTGGTGTGGTCCACGAGGAATCCTCGCAGCGTCGAGGACTATTTGGATTTAAGGGAAAACCAGAACTCCCAACAGGCCGAGGGTGTCTATGTTGATACGGCACTTCCTCTTGCGTGACGGCGCATCAAGAGCTTAGTGGCGACGTTACAGTTTCACCTTTGGGGGGGCTCAAGTTCGATTTGTTGGTTTCTGTGAGCACTTGCCATTGGAGTGTCTTGTTCGGTGACGTTGACTTAATTCCTTCCAACTCTCTTTGCTCACTGCTCATGCATAGACCACAGTTTTGGAAAACTGCAAATAGGCCCTTCTATTCTTCAGCTTCAATAAGTTTCTAGCCTTTCAGCAGGCTCATCCTTTTTCCAAACGAGTTCCAATTGGGTGGCAAATTCTCCAGAATGGACTAGTTTTTTTCACTCCTTCAGGCGTCTTGCTTGCTTTTTGTTTGTTCGCACTATTTGACGTCACACTTGACAAAATTGATCTCCCATGAAGCATAATGAATGAAGATGTCTCAATAAAATGGTATTGCTGGTTATATTGAAATGCTGTAAAATGTCTATGCTTTGGAGCAGTTTGTGGTCTTTTTGAAATTCTGAAAAGTAGCTCAATAATTAGGGCAACAAACTGGCCTGGTCAAAAGGAATGACGGCATGAACCCTCTCTTTTGGAATATGGCGTCATTTTTAACTATATGGTTAACAAGTGTGGATGTATTCCCTTAAATTTCTGTTCCGAAGTTACCACATCATGAGGGGTGACTTGGGGCCAGGAAGTTACCCCGCTCACCGTAACTTCTAGTTTTTGACTATCGTAACTTTAGTTTTTGACTATCTTAACATATAGTTTTACTTATGTGTCTAATATTCGAAGGGATAATAGTCAAGGCATTTAGGAATCGCTATATTAACTTGTTTTTCCAGGCACGGTTTTAGTGTTTTCGACCAAGATGAATGTTTGACGACATTAGCGAAAACACAAAACAGGTGTTACAATAAAATTGCTCGTAATTTGGTTTATGCGAAATTTAGAATATTGGGAAGTCACATCAATATGACGGAAGAGTGCTTCTCTCCAACTATCAGAAATAGCACCATTGAAATATGCTCGAGACATTCCAACCTGGCAAGACGATGACTGGCTCAAAGTTAACCCAACTCTTTCCTAAAGTATCTACTTTGTACCCAATACGTGTATTTCAAAAGTCTTTATAATGTAAAAACTCTTTGAGTAGTAAGACGTCACTTGAAACTTTGGATGCTGTGTTATGCAATGGTAGTCTTCAGCAGGTTGTTGATCTTTTTGCGGAAAAAGGTTTCGGTTTCACTCTAAGTCTTGGTTGTGATGATATTTTAGGAAATCCTGCTTCGCATATTCGTTAAGACTCGCTTAAATTGTCTATTTTTTGTCGATGTGGTTTTTTTTACTCTCGGCATCGAAATACGTAAAAAGTATATTCTAACTTTAGTGAGGTTAATTGCAAGTAGGTGAGTGAAAGTATGAGTGTGCAGCTCGGAATAGAAGTTGAGCTAATGTGAAATCTGGCCCAGGTTCTCGTCTTGGCCCACTTTTTTGCACACATGTTTTTAAGGATATTTCTCGCATGGGCATATGACACACTGCTTTGGAACGCTTGTTATTTTTTTCCCCTCTGTAAATGCCATTCGACCGGGCATGAAAAATGAAAAATAAATAACTTGCGTTTTTTAAAAACGTCATACGTTCTCATACTTGTCACCATCTGCACTGGAAGGAGTGATAGGAGTGTGCCGAGGAAAAACGAGCCGATATTTTTTGTATCAAGAATGCACACTGATATATCCCGGCGTTGCGAAATGGGGATGGGGGATATATTGACAAATGTAGCGCGACTGGCAATGTTTTCAAGTTCTGCTTTTCCTTTTTCAGATTTTGTAGTTTTTAAGGGATTGGTGCGGTTTTTGAGCGTGAGTTACTTAAAAAATGGCCTCAAAACTGTCATGAAATAACCGGAAAATTAATTTAGCCGCAACTCTTGATTTACTAGGATGTGAAGTTCAGAAGGAATTTACCATCCTTACGTACGCGTTTTCTGCAAATGTGACTATTGCAAACACTTTCAGTCTACATGTACATGATAAAACAAGAAGCAGCTATACTAGCAGAACTGGAGTTTTATTTCAATTTGTTAACGCCCTGACGAGACGTAGTTTTAACTGCCTGTTTGCTTATCGTCGATAAAACAGCATGGCACAGACTTTCGAAACCTTAAATTTGTAATAAAATTCTCTTGAAGTACCATATGTGACTGAGATTTCAAACAGATTGAGGACTAGGAGGACAAACATTGGATTTCTCATTGCCTAACATGATGTAACTATAACTACTTTTATGTATGTAGCTTATGTCACATTGTCGACTTGTAAAATTTAAGTTGGCCCTCATCATCATCAATAATCATGGGCTTGGTCTCTGAGGCCTGCTTCAACAAATTTCTAACTCTGTCCTGTGCTAAGTGGTGCAATATGGACATCGCAAAGGTGTTGAGTTAATGTATACTTGCGTTGAGGCTAAAAAAACATGGTCAACATTGTATTATCGATTTAAGTTTCTGCTCAAGCTGAGAGTATTTCTTTTGGTTTCGATAATCTAGCCTCTTGCCTCTGACTTTGTGGACTTTTCGGTGGTAACAAAGACAATGGTCATTAGAACCTGTCTAATGAGTTAATCAGACTTTTGCGGTCACTTAATTGGCATGGATATTCTTGGCTTGGGTATTCTTGAGCCGCATTCGGAAAGATTGATCCGGACAGTGTATCTATTCAGCTTTGGTTTGGCCTAGTTAACGTATGTGAAAAGAAGATGAAGGTCTTAGATGTCCATGGCGACAACTGCCATCGATTGATGGCGTCCTGCCACTATCCTCGGAGAGCTTTGGCCAATTTCAAATGCTACGGTTAAATGGCCAGCTGGCTGAATG
The DNA here is from genome assembly GCA_034698625.1 of Julus scanicus. Classification (NCBI taxonomy): domain Eukaryota; kingdom Metazoa; phylum Arthropoda; class Diplopoda; order Julida; family Julidae; genus Julus; species Julus scanicus. The sequence continues at coordinate 9,897 of JAQGBW010004227.1, forward strand.
CCACCATTTCAGGAGGGAAGTTGACCATTACTATGCTCCCTGATGTGATGCCGCGCTATCGATGGTAATGAATATTGCCTGATCGAAATTGCGAGCATATCTTTTCTAAAGTGTGAGGGCAGGATATGGATATGTACTCGGGTTGATTTTTTTTAGAAACAGCCCTGTCTGAGTCGTGCCAGAATCTTGAAGTGGGGTTTTTTGTTACTCAGGAATTAGTTTTCTTGGAGTGCTTCTTATAAGCTCAAAGTGATGTGAGTATAAATGGGCATGCTTTGATGGAGTAGGACGAAATTCAACAACTGTTTTAAAGTCTGCTGCTTCAGGTGAAATAACGTGCAATAACGCATAACCCTCTCTTACCAATCAGAAAATCTACTGCACTTCATTCAAATTAACTACAGTATTTTTACAGTTAATGGTAGAATTTAATAAAATTACAATGAAATTACTGTAGAAGTGCAGTTCCAATTGGCAGAAAAACTACAGCTAATGTGCAGAAATGCAGTAAATATGAAGCAAGAAACAACTGTTTTTCTGAATAACTGCAGTTTTAAAACTGGAATTTTGTGTTAAATCTGTTCTGCTGGGTTCTGGCTCTCCGACTTAATCGACGATTTCAGAAGAGTACAAAATATCCATTTGCCTCAAAACTTTTTTGCTTAAGTCGTAAAATGTAAATGCACTTGTGCAATACAGGAATCGGTGACTGCATTGGGCACATTTTTATTTTTAGAAATTATTTTTAAAAAATAAGGATTTGTAAATATACTAATCGCTAGTTAATAAAATATCAATAATAAATTAAATATGTTACCAAGTGTAATTTTATTAACATCGATATTGTTTTATAAACTCCTTTCCATTAACTCTCCTGCATTGTTGGGAGATGTTCTAGGTCTTCCAAATTACAATTTGTATGCTCTCATTTCATTTGGAAAATAAATTGAGGTCATTTATTCTATTGTGGCTTTTAGCTAGCTTTACCAAAGTAAAACTAATCGCTTCTGACAATTACCAATTTTGATGTTTTTGACTTGTGATCTACGACGAGCCAACGATTCAATGCACTAAAATGATTTGTCCTCGTCTTGTCAAGGTGAAACAGCATCTTTCAAATCTTGTGCTAAGTCATTTTTGAAGATGACTAAGGAACATTTGCAACAGGGTTCACTGCTATTGTGTCATCCGTTATTTTTCATTAACGCTGGCGGACTTGGTGGGTGGTCTACCGTATTCAACTGATGTGAATGAATATCAGGCATGTTCACACTGAAACTGAGATCATTGTTTCGGTTTGAGGAAAAGCGAGGTAGCGCTCCATGACGAGGAAGTTCTTGCGAAGATAAGCGAGCTGAAGAAAGACGTTCAAGTATCAATCTCTCAAAAGCAGCTGTTACTTAGTAAGCATTCTCCAATTTAGCACGGCTTAACGTTTTCCCCACTGCTTGGATGCCAAGAGACAGCATGGGTGGTGACGTCAGGACATGGTCGTTCATTCACCCAAGCCGTTGCGTCTAGATAAAATAGTAACGGCACATGACAATGTTTTTGGCTCCACCCATCCGGGGTGGACTGAGACACCTAAAAATTATCCGGTGAGCCCTTCCATTGAGACATTTGTTCCACAACACTTAACTTTAACCATTCCATTTCTGGTCCCCATTGTATGTATCAGCACTGCTGCAATTTTATCACTTTGGTTGCACTTTCTGACATTTCCTCCTCAAGACACTCTTGGGGATTCAAGGTCCAAGAGTTGATAGAAGTGCTTTACTCTAAATTGGGATTCATTGAGGCGAAAATTAATCTTATGTGCCATATTTTCGTGACTAAAAATCGTTATATGGTTGGCATATTATATTGAATACCTTTGACCAAGCAAAGCCAAAATTAAGTTATTAGTTGTTCAATTTAACGATGTCTAAGCTTCAAATGGCGTAGGAACATTTTCCTGGAAATTAATAGCTGATGTGATCAATTTGGTATGATGCCATGATACGACTTCTTCAAGTCATAAGTTCGTATTTGCCATTGTAACAGTCAATGATTTCTCATCAAGTTGTTTGTAATTTAATGACAAATTTTGGCTTGTGTGCTCCACCAATAGCTCTTTCGTTTTTTCTTCTGTTTTTATTGGCATCCTGTATGTGCCATGATCCTAAATTTAAATCGATGCGTTTTGTAATGGCATCACGCAGGGATAATGTTTATTTACTGAGTGTGTTGGAGTTTACTTATAATTGAAATCAAGAGATTTCTGATTGGGTACTGATGAGCAATGTCCATCAAGTAAGAATTACATGTACTTGCCCTTACAATTTGCCAGATCAGTGCTGATGCAAAATGCTGATTTCCAATTAAATATTGTTCTTCGAAAACTTGTTAGTTTAACTTTGAGAAAATGTGAACTGATGTGGAAGTAATAAGTCACATTTAGTGCATGCTTTGAGGACTTTCCGCAATTTGAATAGCATTTTGACGCTTATATTTATTGCTCCTGAACAAATTAATTCCAATAAAGGCGAAAGTCATAATGTTCTCTGAGAAATTTTGCCATAACCTTCTTTCTGATTTTCTCGGAATTTGTCCTCTTAGTCTCAACTATTCCAAGATTGCACACACGCAACAACAACAATGGTTTTTGCGTTGCTCCCTAATTGGACGTTGTGCCATCTTTTCTGGGTTCTTGGAAAGGGTTGCCTGTAAACTTCCTCAACGTTTTTCCCCTCCTGATGGTCGACTGGGGCCATGCCATCTGCAGGAAGGCTTCTACAAACAGTAATTGCTTGTTCAGACTTTAATGCCCTCATTAAATAGTGTCGTTTATTTGTGGTTCGTGGCTTGAACGATCATACAAGCATTCCGTGTTTTGTATTGTTTCATCCAACAACAGTAAAGCGTGTCACACTTAATTTTGGTAGCGCTGTGTTTTTCTAGATTGTAGTTTGTGCGCTCTTCTAGTCGTGTTCGTGTACTTGGCAAAAGATGTTGTTGTAGCAGAGAGTGCCTTTGTCGAGTCACTTGTCTGACTGATAGTCTCTGCCATACTTTATATTTAGAATTGCACGATTACATGCTAGACATTTGTTGATAGAAGAACAGTCAGGAAACTGCACGAGGGGGATTTGTCTATACTGATGCAACTGAGGTGATTTTTTGATTATAATGAAATGGCAAGTTTTAAAACGAAAGTATACAGAGTGTTTTTTTTTGTGGAATGCTGCTGTCTTGTTATTTCGAGCACTCTGCCAGTATTTACACTGACTCTTTTGTTTGTTTTAAGCTATTTTGGCTGCGTCTTAAAACGTTATTTACGACATTAATATTTAAATAGATGTTGCCTGCTTTTAAGCAATATTTACATTTGTGCACAATGTAGGCCAGGGCGCATTCGTAGAGAAACTCACAAAAAGATGTACTGAATGAAACACTGCTATTTGATGGCTTACAGGAGGCCTTATGTTGACTGTCAGATCCTATACAATGGATAGACTAGTTAGTTTTGGCTCCTATGCATTAAAACCCGCACAACGTGCTGTATATACAATATAAGCTAAAGGGTGAATTCAGAAACATGGAAGTACTTTAGACTTGGATTTGCGATATTGGAGCATTTGCATATTGTCCTCCTTTATACTGTGAGGAATGTTACTTGTATAGCTTTCCCACTGTTTGTAAGCTTCATAAAATTGGTTAGGAAGATTGCCTTTTCAGCAAACGATGTTAAATATATACATTTTTGAAAACAAATCTATGAACTATTCTACTAGCCTTGTGCAAGATTATCTTGAAACCATTTCACATCGAATATGGTCTAATTGCTTGAGTAAAGTATGCTTGTCGTTTACACAAGGACATCCAGGGTGCAGAATATGTGTTATGATACAAAAATATGACTGTGACCCTTGAGTATTTGAAAACAACTCTCAATTCTATGTGGTATGCCATATGCTTTCATCTTCACGACAACCTGATTGCAGAAAAACATTTGAAAGTAAATCTGAACGAGTGAAAGTTGTTGTCGAGTTGTGAAGGGTTCCTTTGCTTGAAGTTGGAAATTTAAACCAAGGTATTGGCAGTGGTATTTTTGTTAAAAATCAACGTGTTAAGAAATCCATCCCACGTTTGTGCTGTTGCCAAAATTGCATTACATTTCCCAAAAATAACTTGGCGAGCTTTCCTTTTTTGAAATCAAATCAATTTCTAGCATCGCACACGTGAAATATGCCCTAATATCCGGTTGTACCCCCAAGTGAAAAATCTCATGTAGTCTCATAGGAAGAAACAATGAGACTATATGAGACTGATGAGACCTGCCAATGAG
>JAQGBW010004228.1:0-14218 GCA_034698625.1 Julus scanicus
ACTTTTAGACTTGGTTTAAGGTACGTTTATTTATCTCAAATTAAAGTACTTTCAGTGCTCATGTAAACGCAGTAAAACGTACGAATAAAATAGTTATTTTAATTTGTAGTGAAAGTGTCCCCCATCTGCATTAACACATTTCGGCGTCTTAACTCCTTGACATCACGAATCTTTGCTCGGCAGAAGATGGAGGACACGTTTGTTGCCTATATTTGTGCAAAATTGAATTTACTTTGATTAGTAAACAAAAGTTATGAATTTATGTAAAAAAATTCACTTTTTTGTGGCCACCCTTTATATATCATTTAAGAGAAAATATCGTTAAAAGTAACTGGAAAATGTCATTTTATCTTACATGAATGTCACCTATATACTCTTATGAAACAAATATACACTGTAGGTGAATTACTGCATATATGCACTTACATTGAACATAAGTTCATAAGCAATTTGTGGTCAATCTTAGCTTGGTACTTAATAGTATATTACAGATGCCACTATTTTATTGATGGATATTCGTTATAAGTGATAGTTGCAATAGTTTCCGACAATCATTTGATTGCCGGAAATTATGGGTATCATGATACAATGCTCTGAATGTCAAAATAGTTTTAGAGGCGGTATCTCGTAAAGGTAATCTCGTACCATAGGGCTCTATAGAATCTAATCCCATTAATAGTGGGTTCACACATGGTCTCATTTTTTGTCCCACTATAGTCTCATTAGTCCCATTGTATTTCTCTATGGGATCACATGAAATTTTTCACTTGGGATAGGAATTGTTCAACCACCATTGCTTAATTAACGCCATGCACTAGTAATGGGGAAAGGGCGCTGTTCCGCAATGGAAATACCGATAGTAAATATTGACCCTTTATCCCATTGAACATAGCAACCTTTTTTTGCTAATGCCGGGCAAGTTTGTCTAAACTGGTTAGCAGGTACTCAAGCACAGCTGTACAAATACGAAATTTGTGACAGACAAGAGGGGTAGGTAACGGTCACCCCACCTGGGCATCCATGGATTTTTTATGAAGCTGGTATTTTGGGGTATCAAACGGAAAACTCGTCTTGCCGTTTAGGAAGACGGAAGTTTTGTCTAATCCTTCAAGTTTTTTTTAACTTAAAATTATGGCCGCGTATTTAATGACTAACATAACGGTGAATTTTAAAGGCAAGGTTAAGGTTGACGAACAGGAGATGCACCCGAATTCCCCTTATTGCCATCCTCACCACCCTCCTAAAAATAATGGTGTTACCCACAGCAATGCTGCCGTGGATTTCCATAACCTATGAGGAAAAATGAAATTAAAATGGCCGATTTTAAAAAGATTCTAAAAAAAAAGGTGATTGACCGCCTTTTACCTACTTTCGAAAGATTTTTTTCCTGTACAAACAGCGTTTTTTATCGTTTTTAATAAATGGGAATTAAGATGGGCGTGTAGGGAAGTGTGGCCACCTTCACGGTAGTGAAAGTTCAGCTCTGGGAAAATGGCGGCGCCAGTGCTGCCGAATTTTTTATTTATTTTTTTGCATCAGCTAAGTGAGGGTTACCGTTTCAAGTCCACGGTCAGGCTAATGCTACCGGGCGGCGTCTATGCTTTTCACTCTTGAGTTTTACATTAAATGAGGAAAATGTTTTCTATTTTATATGAGAATGATGTTCGATGATAGAACAGTGCAGAAACGAGACAGTGCTGTCAGATTGAGCAGATATATTTATAGATAAATGCATGTTTACTTAGACGTATAGGGAAGCAGATTGTGGTAAAATACAAAGATAAATATGAATGTATTTTGCATTTGAAACTATTTATCAGGAACAGGTCATAGTTGTGTTCTGCTACAAAGTACAATTTCTAATTTTCAAATGATTAAAAGCACCAAGTCAGAACGTTTTACAATACGAAACCACCAAGAGAATCTGGGACATACGAGGGATTTTAACAAAGATGTACGGTTTTTAAGAAATCTTTTCTGAATTTTGGAAATTTATGGTTTAGACTGAAGAATAGTCATAGCTTTCAAGAATTTGTTTTTAAATTCCTTGTTTCTTGTGTTGTATATGTCCTCATAGCGGATTGAGGACATTTGTAAAAATTGGTTATTATTTAGGTTGATAAGTTTTCTTTGCAAAAGTCGTATTTGCCGAAAAATTGCAGAAAATTACTCTATTCAATGCAAGTTTTCTACCTTAGATTTCACAAAACAATGGGTCTTCCTTCTTTTCTTCTATTCACAAGCACGCGTGATTTATGTGTATATATAGTAAGCCAATTTAGGGAATGTGATCTAGTTCAAGTCTGTCAAATGTAATAATTTTGTAAGTAGTCAATGGGCTGTTAGTGCTCTTTTTTTTTCTCTATTTACAAAAGTGAAATGAAAATAAAAGAATATCTTAGACAAAATCTTGGCATATTTTCAGAAGAAATTGCTGTAAATCAACTTTTGATTATCTATATATACATAGTTTCAATTAAACTTCCCAAGATTCAATTGAAATTCCCTTAAAACTAATTTCGGACCTCTCTATAAGGTTCGTGCAGGTTTTTTTTAACTTAGTTATTCATCACATATTGTTGAATTTGCTAGTGATAATTTCATCATCAACCTTCTAATGCCTAGTACACTGCATGTTTCATGAAACTGAAACATGGTTTCCCAAACATGTTTGTGATATGTGGATGCCCACCAACGTTTTGCAACCAAGTTTCATGAAACATTTCGGTGATCGCTCAAGAGGCGGTAAAGATCAAAGGAAATCAATGAAACATTGTTTCATGGTTATGGCGCTTTTTCTAAGGCGTTAATACTCCCCAGTTGTAGTAAAGTTAACACAAAAAACGATATTCACCTCGTGGATAGCTTACACGTTATTAAAAGGCAAGTTTATAATATTTAAAGTAAGATATACATATGTCTATTTACTTCAAAAATGTAAATTAACTATACTGAAAGCGTCGTCTGCATGCAAGGAAGCGTGGGGAGCATGAAGGCCTAGGTAGGAGCGCCTTGACTATCAAACAGTTTAGATGTGGACCGATACATTTGGACACATCAATACAGAAATATGATACGGAAACAAAGTTTCTACAACTCAGCCGAAACCATGTTGTGCATCAAACATGCAGTGTGTACTAATTCCATCGTGTGTAATAATTTCCATCATGAAATCGAGAAATTGTGTTAATCCTTGCTAATCCATCCTTAGCATTAGTCAGCGGGTAAACATTGCAAGTGGTAATGTATTTTAATTAAAAACGAAAAATTGTCAAAATATCGTTAAGTGTAAAAATAAAAATTGGAAGTAACCTAAATTATTTGAAACTTAATTCGCTTGGGTCTCGACAGGTTAATAGGTATTAAATAATAAAAGATTCTGAATTCACCCAAATTTACCAGGAAGTTGATAAGATGTCAAGTTTAACTTGTCATTGTCAATTGCGTTTGTAGTCCCCCTGTCACCCCCGTGGATTATAAAAAACTTTGACGATTCAGGGTATGTGCAGAATACAAGATTGACTATTTTCCCAAAATTCCAGTTGTTTCCGCAAAAACAAAACAACAACAAAAAACTGACCTTGGATTTAGAAATGTCAACATTTCAGGAAGTGTTTGTTCAAGGAAAACAAAGCATTTCCAGTGTTTTAATTGCTGTGTATTTGTTTGCTAATCTAACGTTTTACTCTTAAATTTGAATTCCGTTAATGCTAGATTAGTAGTCTGTTCCAATGGCCGCTCGAATGTAACTCGAGATAAGTTTTTTTTTGGTTAGTAGCTACTAAAATCTGTTATCAATCACGGAAATGGTAATCCATGAAAGTTAATGAAGAACTTGTTTATACAAAATGTAAAAAAACGTCGTTCATTGCATTTTTGATGGAAGGAATCTACAAATGCTACAGTGATTCTGTGTCTATATAGACTTGAATTTTGCTAACTAAATGAGTTATTTTTTTACTGAACTTCTTAAAAAAATGACAAAACTGGTTTACTGTATTATTGGTTATAAGCAGTGAACCATTGAATAATGGGATTATTAAGACTGACAAGATGATAGCCATTATTTTGAATTATGGAAATGTTCTGATGCTTTGCGAAAGTCATATTTACAAAAAATATACTTTCAAATATGTCTGAGGAATAATTACGGAATAAACTACATAAACCTTAGAGAGGTCACAACTTTTATTTAAGAGAATTTTAATTTTGTCTTGGGAAGTTTAATTGAAACCATATAGATGCCCAAAAGTTAATTCAGTTGATTTACAGCAATTTCTTCTGAAAATCTTGTTTATTTCACTTTTTTTCACTAACTACATGTATATATTGCTATTCACTTGAGGCTCTCTGCACTTGTGCTCAATTTCAATACTGATGTTACTGTTGTTCTGTTTGTGATACATTACAAAAGTGATCCTGTCAGGATGTCAACTAATAGGAATTCAAAATTAACTTTTCGATGGTAATGTCTCAACATATATTTGCCAATGCGGTGTCTTAATACAGAATTTGTTCCTTGGTACATTGTTAGTGTCTGCTAAAACGATTACCATGAAGACACCCATGCTGCACATTATTCTTTATCCTAATGAATCAAGACAGTAAAGTGTTCTGTAAATACCAGTCTCAACAATTGTGGTTCTCATGAACATTTCCTAATTCATGAATGCCTGGATTAGGAAATGTTCTGTTGGCAGCATGTAGTAGACATAACTGTCAGACAGTGCAATCCTTCAGGCAGTCCAACCTTTCTAAAAGCATTTCCTCTTTCAGCCTGACCTCACATTACCACACCCAAATAGCAAAAGGAATTTTGAGGCCTGTGTAATATTTTTAAATGGTGAACATTTGGAAAAAATGCGACCAAATAGTACATGTAGAACTAACGTTTCTATGGTTAAAGTACCTGTATATCCTAAAATAGTAATGACAAAAAAAAGTTGCCATGCCAGTACCAAGTAGCTTAACTGCGTTGAAGTGAAAACCTATCCTACAGAAAGGCTCTTCAAAAGTAAAATCCAATCATCAAAACCGGCTCCTTAGGAATGTGGCCTCAATTTTTCCTTGCGGAACTTTTTAAGAGAGTAAAGAGGTGAGGGATTGAAGAAGGTAAGATTTAGAGGCTTTCCAACAAGATTGGAATATTCATAAAAGCTTTTTTGGTGTAACAAACGTCATTGACTATAAACTAACAAAACTGTAAACAAAACATTGATAATGGCCGTCTGTTTACAAGATGCCAACATGTTTATCGAAGGATTCTTAACAACAAACATTGTTTTGGCGTCCAATCGCAATTCTCATTGTATGGTTATGTTTGGTAGAACAATATATTTTCATTCCCCGAAACAACACGATAGTTTTCAATAAAAATATGGGGCAATACAAGCCTTTGGCTTCATACACTATTCACTTGATCACGTGTCAACATTATGGCACATGTTCTGGGATTAGAGCTTCTGAAATTTTCATCGTCCTGAACCACGCAGATGCTAATTACTCATGTTCCTTAATAACCAGAAAAATTCCAATTTTTTAAAACAAAAAGCAAATCATTATAACGAAGAAAAGATATCTAGCAGCAGTCATTCACCCTTTGGTTATATAGTTTCAAACGTTCTTTCATAATAATGATTATTATAGGCCATCTTTCCATTCTGCTACATACACACTTTTCCAACAAACCGTATAAAAAGTTTTGAATTGTCACCTTTAATGAAAGTTCCTTACTGAGGATCCCACAGCCTGAAATTTAGCTTTTCACACAAGAAGTTGGATTAAAAACATTCTTTGTCGCTCTCAACTCGTCTCATTCTCACTCTTGAGAATGAAATTAGGACTTTCCTTTCAAGATTTGGCACTTTGTTGAAAAATAATGGCAAGAAGAGCTAACAAAAAGGGATTTGGGTCAAGAAATCCTGATTTCGCCATAGCGAGCGATGTTAGGTATTGTTCCAAGTTTTGAAGAAAAACTTGATAAAAAGTCAATCCTTTCTTTGAATGAAGTTTTTTTTTTTTGAAAAATAAATTCAAATTCCTTACATGATTAAGGGAGAGCAATTGTTGTAGTATGTTATCAAGCAATCATCCAAGGTTTAAATAACATTTACCAAGACAGCCTTTGATCACAATTGCTTGTCGTCTCGGCAAACTACATTTTTATTTGTTAACACATTTTTATTATTGCATCAAAGAAATATCCCTTGAAGTTTTACTGTATAGACTATAGAATCGTGTTATGACTTCAATACATGTATATACACGCAGCAAACAGTTTGGATGCTATGCAGCCTTGATGAAACCATCAAGGAAGTGTTCGGCAGTTTGGAATTGGTTACAGTATGCATTGGACTAATTCATTACTATTAAATATGGTTAATTAGGGTAAGGAGAAGACACTTTGGGCCAGTCATCGTTTTGTTCAGTTGGAATGTCTCAAGCGGGTTTCAATGGAACTTTTTCAGTAATTTGGAGAGAAACACTCTTCCATCATATTGTGGTGACTTCCCAATTTTTTAAAATTCCGTATTTACTAAATTAAAGCCAAGAGACACTTGTTTTGTATTTGTATTGTTAAACAGGTCAATTTCAAACATATTGAATAGCAAACATACTTAGCGTAAAACTGTAGGCTACTTTAGTCAAAAACCAGATAGGAGTGTGGAGAATTACAGTGGAACCTCGGTTTACGAACGTCTCTGTATACGAACAAATCTGTTTACGAATACCACATGGACCAAGAAACAAAGGTCCGATTATCTGCAATTATTTCACTAGTTCCAGCAGAACATCTTTGTTATGGATATGTTTTACTAAATATAAAAAAACGTCTATATTATTTTTCCACAGGACCGAAAATGGTGGCACTTGTTAATCTGAGAGTAAAAATGATACCATATTCGGAAAGAGCAAATTGATTTTATGTGACCTTTATTGTCATGATTATTAAACACTTTTCCGGAATTCCAAAAAAAAAAAAAAAAAAAAAAAAATACCAATTAATGGCACAAAGTAACCACATTTTACAGTGCGAGTTTCCAAACATGAAAATTCTGGTTTTCTAACAGCGCTTAGAAATAAGTTAGGCGAAAGTTGCCCAAGGTGAGTACTGGGTCTTATATACACGTTTCTTTTTTCTGAAGCGGATGTGCATTAATTTCATTTCTGGCCATTGTTTCCGGATGATGGTTTTTTTGCATGCCAGGCCTGAATTTAATCGGCGTTTTTTCGTGGGCCGAGACCCAGAAAACCAGATTTTTGGCTGGTGGGCATCCTAACGAGTTGTTGATTTCACCTGACTAAGCGAGTTCGTTCTCAATCTCGCCACGCTTTGTGTTTACCGTACTTAGATCCGCTAAGGGCAGGCTTCTGCACGACCCCGCTTGACACGGAGATTTAAAAAAAGCCTAAAGTTTGGCTGCTGCCATGACCTCGTGATGCAGGCAAAAACGCTCTGGTGGGTATCGTTTTGCAGTTGTACCGTTTTCTGCAGATACTTACAAAGTGAGCACAACGAGTTAAACGCCGTTTGGGAGCTCACGATCCAAGGATTTGCACAAACTAATCTGATTTAAGATTGGAGCACTGGATGCTGTCGAAATGGGGGCTGAAGAGGTATAGTTCAGTAACGCCATCCTGTGATTTACAAGAGAAAGGAGAGGGGAATTAACATATGGTTCTGTCTACCTGATGTGAAAGTCAGACTTGTCAAGTGCAGAAATATTCGTCGTGGATATTCTACCCAAAGAATTCAATTGAATGGCTTATTGCAACAATGTGATAAGCCACACTTTTTCCAAAAATGACGATTTACATTAAACTATTCCCCAGTACTATTTCTAGGTATTTGGTTCCTTCTTAAATTTCTTCAAGATTGATTTACAATACAGATAATCATCTTGTTGCCCACAAGAAAATCAGTTTTTTTACTGTAACGCTACACGTCCTTCTTCTCCTTAAAACTTTGGGGTCTTTTAGTGACAGGTGATTGATTTCCGCACACTTTTTGATTAAATGAGTAAATACTTTTATTAATCAACACTATTTGTACATGATTACACAAATTATGGTGGTTTGGTAAATATGCTAGGTTAGACTACATATGTCCCTAAGTTTATAAGTTGACAACTATCTTAAAACTAACTTTACAACTGGACAGACCCTTCTTACCTATCTAAACTGAAACTTCTTAAGACTACCTGGCAAAATAGTGCACATTGACCAAATATTGAGCCCTAAGTTAGAGAGGGGTAGAACTTTTACAAATCGCTCTAATGTGCTGTTGTTAAGAGGTTGTTGCTGAAAGTATTATTTATTACATTTATTGGAAATACAATACAAACAGCTTCTTTGTGCTGGTGTTTTGAGGTGACAGAATTCGCTTGAGTCGTACAGTATAAAACTTACCTTAAGACTCTTAAAGTAAGTCTACCTCATTTAAAGTTTGATTACTGCATTATAATTAGTGTGAAAAAGTTAACTATATCTGTATTGTAACCCTGCCATGAGTGCCATCACAAGTCTGTTAATTCCAGTAAACAGTTTTAGAGTATTGACATTTCAGATCTAAAGGTAACAATTGTAAATATGGTATGGGTTGGTATAGATTATGGACATGACACAAGAGTAAGCAGTTGATGTAAGGCTGAGAGCACTTCTTTATTTTCTGTTGGTTATCCGCTAGCTATACCTACAGATTTCAAAGTTTTCCTAAGTATCCTTTAAACCTAGTATTTGGTCAAGCTCCAGAATGAAACAAGTAAACAAGGCTTGCCTGGTGAATATTTCACCACGAGATAAACAATAACGGTAAAGTATAATTGGACTTGAAACCCGTTTCCAAGCCCTAATACACGACTGTCGCTGCGAGCTAGATGGCGGCCATGGCAAAAATTCTGGTGAATTCTAACTGGATGGTGATTCAGCGTTATCCATTGTAGGCGCCATCTTGTATTTTTTTCCCCACACTTATTGGGGTGGCACTATGGGGTTTTCTTGAGGATACATCTTCCAGGTGATGTCTGCATGGGTTCCCCTGTCTCTAGCTCACTCTAGTACTTCACAAAAAATAATATTAGCAGCCGTTACGAAAGTGAGTTTTTCGGCGAATCTGTGGCCCCTCGTTTCCTGGAATTCCTCGTTATGCATGGAGGAACTTCACGCCATGGGATTTTCTCTCCATGGTTTTGAAATTACTTGCCCTCATAAACCCATCTGAAATGGCGATATCTGCATGCATTGGATATTGTTGATCCAATTTATCCTATTTTTTTGTTTAAATTCCCATGCGAAAACTGTTATCACAAAAATAACAAAAATGCGATGATTAGATTGCGACTCTTATTTTTAATAATCTAATTACCAAATGCATTTTTTTGCGATTTTTTTGTTCTAAGAAATAACATGATGTGATTTACAACGTTCAAATCTTGCATATTCCTAGTTTTTCTCGGATTAATTATGACATAAATACGTAGGAACAAAATGCAACATACTAATTTTTCTCTCACAGAGGCAAATTTCTATACGTATAATCTATTGAGTGTGACCAAAAAAAAAAAAAAAAAAAAAAGTACTTTGCAAGATACAAGCGGTGGAGGATAATTTTAATGAAGGACTTATATAATTGTTACCTATAATTATTTAAGAATTCTGTTATTCTATAGTTGAAGTATTGTATATAGTTGTTTTTTTTTCAAAAATAGAAATTATACGAAGCATATGAATACTTCAGATGTAATTTACTTCTGCAATTTAAATTTATATTTAACAATTTTTACAAAGTAGTAGACTACTTGTTTTTTTTTTGACCGATTATCGAGCGTGAATATGGAGTTTCATGAATAAACGCTTAATTAATTTAATTTCATATTTCTAGTAATGAATGTGGGGGAAAAACATTGGTTTTCCCCACATTGTTCGCAAACACTTCTGGACACATCAATGTTTGTAAGTGTATGTTTTTTGTGTGATAAGTTTCTTTTGGTGGTTCATCTGTTGACTTGCCAATAAGCACATGTACAATTGTTCAGATTTGTTTGTGAATGTAAGAATTCATTTAACTTTGATAACATTAGCTCGGCGGCGTTAGGTTAGAGAAAAAACATTCAATTAGGGCCCAAGTTGCCCGATACCCAGGTATTTCAACAAGGGAATACACGAGTATCTGAAAAGCCGCATAATTTGGATTGGATTTGGACTGACCATTGCATATCTTAGTATACCTTACTGTAGATGTCCCTATCAAGATGGTGGATCCATGGAAATTGTCACATCTATTAGATACTAAAATTATTTCCAGACAAATTACAAAGAAATACAAACAAATCCAAAACACTTTAGCCCCAATTGCCAGGTGGGCTGAGTCCAACAGTGAATATGCGCTTTTAGATTCCTAATGGGGACTTCTGCATCTTGGCGCTCCCTAAGATACTGTTTCATGGTGGTCTTTTAATCGTCAAATTTGTCGTTTTAAGTAAGTTGGGAAATTTCTTGCGTCCTTCTATTACCTTCACATTTGCATGCTTGCTGAACCCACGTTGCGCATATTAAATAGCGTTGGCCACCCCAAGGACGTTCATGGATACCATGTAGGTGAGCATGCTATAGATTTTTTAGCAACTCTTTCGGACTGTTGATGTTATCGGGTGCCAGTTGGCACTGCCCGTGTCACCTCACGTGTTGTTTTCGACCATTTTGTGAGGGGATATCGCCTCCTCCCTAACCATCGTTTTTGGACACCTAATCTTTTGTTCAGAGAACTATAAGTCTTGTCGGCTTTACATCCTGGACGGTTTTTCCTAAATTTTTTCATTGGTTGGTACCACACATTCATTTGTCAGCATGGGTCAAGCACCCAATTGGTCATGACAGTCATGCTTGATGGAGCAACAGTGCTTCACTCTCTATTGTAGGTTACCGGATTTGGTTTTTACAAGAATTGAGAGTCCATAAATTGTGACTGGCACTTCTTCGTTTTGCTGGGCCTGTAATGCTCTTTATGATGGATCGTGCCATCTCCAGCACTTGTCTTTTTAAAGAAATTCCAAAATTTATCCAGGTATTTATTGTACAGTAGGTGAAGGGGTACCACTGGAAACACGCATGGACTATTAAGCTTGAAGCAGACTATAACAATGAAATGGTTATTTTTCATCCAAAAGGTGTCATCTATATAGATTTTAATTGTGTATTCTTACAGAAATATGTTGGCTGGTTTCTAAACAACACCGCCATCTGTGGACATCAGTACAGTATATAAACAACAGTCAAGATGTTATAGTCCTCCCAACTGTCCATGAATGTAAACTAATTTTGCACTGTAGTAAGGGGGTTTGCAACCCTATCCATTTCAATGGGAAAATTTGCAACGACACTCACAGCCAAACAAAATGAGATTAAATAGAAATAAAAATTGTTTAAAATAGCTTGATAAATCAGCAAGGGCATTCGATTGTCGTTTTTAACTTTGAAATAGTAGATTTTTTTAAATTAAATTATTATTTTATTATTTGAATTTTTGCACTCACAACTTGCCTAACTCATGCTGCCACCTGCTGGCAGCATGTGCAAAATAACGGACATTTTTCAAACTTGTTTATTAATTTTAAAAATATCTACCATTTCAAAGTGAAAAAACGACAATAGAATGCCCTTGATGATCCATCAAGCCACCCCAAACAATTCTCACCCCCACCCAAACCTCCCTCATTCAACTGTGAGTATCGTTGCAAGTCTGAAAAATTGAAAAGAATAGGGTTGTGTTCCCTCTTAATGTGAATTAAGCTATCTAAGTGAACATTGCACATTTATGAGCATGCATGTCACATGCTCATGCATTGTTACATTGTGTTAAGTAAGGGTGATTGGCGAATCTCTGCTCTTCTTGGTTCCTTGGGTAAACGTGTTTTTTAAAATACAAAAACAAGCCCTTCATCCATTGTCTTTAATTTGCATTTAACAAATAGTTAGTACAAAACTGATTATCAGCAGATTAGTACATTTAAAGTGCTTATCAAAGCAAACTGGAATAAGAGGCGTTTCATGAGTTTCACCCCCGGAAATTGTAACACCTCCTCCTACCAAATTGCTGTTTTCTAGAACTTTTCCTTTGAACCATATTTTTAAATTTGAAATGTTTTGGAAACAAAGCCCACGATCTCGTCCTGAGCGCCACACCAACACCTAAACTGCAATTGTTTACAATCGCGTCCTTGAAGGGTTTGATTAACTCTCCTATAGGTTAAAGCGGAAAGACCCTCGCACCGTTATCCACCCCTGTTTATCCCCTTTGGAGGTCATTTTTTTGTGGATCAAGTGCAGTCGATTTTGGTGGTAATCAACATTCCAACGGGCAAGGTGACCAGGTATAGGGTTGTACACCATTTCGATAGAACAGTGGACGATTTACCAAAGAGTAGGCTATAAGCCTTTTAGGATACTATAGCTATTCTGTCTTGACTCTTGATGTTAATTATTAACATCTGCTGGCATCAAGGTGTCTTTCCACCAGCTTAAAATGTTTTGTTTCTGATTGATATGCACATGATAATAAGACCAGTAACATCTTCACGCGCTTTGGTGGCTATAGGTTGAATTATAAAAAAAATTAATGGTGTTAAAGTAACTTTCTGACAAACTCTGCTGAACCCTTATGACCTTGCAATATACTGTATATCATGTTACACAGTATTACTTTATGCACAAAGTATTTCATTAAAAACATGATTTATGTTGTAAAAATATGTTGAGTGCTTTCGAAATGAATTCCGTTTTAAAAGATGTATTCAGAACACGTTTTTATTGCCATTTAGTGCTTCAAAGTGTTCTAAAAATGTCACTTTTTCCCCAAATTTGTGATGTTTTGGTGTTCACAATACATGCTCTTAAGCAACTCAATTCAGTTATCACGATTTTATAAGTGATAGCTGATGACTTTTTTATAATTCGTTATTAATTTTTGATATGCTCTAATTGCTGACTTCTAAAATTCGACCAAATGATGACATTCAGTGTATAATTATTTTCTGAATAATCAATTTTATGAAAGAAGGATTGTAAAACACGTGTATAATATCGATACACATTACTTCTGTCAGACATATTGAAATTAGAACAAATCATTTACCAAATGGCTCACTGAGTCACGTATTGTTCAAATCAAATGAACCAGTGATGAATTTTAGACGTCCATTTTGAAACCAAGATGGCCGTCGTGCATCGCGCCAGATTTCGAGTTTTTGTGAACCTTTTTCTGATTTTCTGGTTTGTTTGTCGGTGGCAATTACGTTTATGCATACTTATTTTTTGACACGACACACATAATAAACCCACTTTTATCACCCCCAATGGTGTTTATTTTAATAGGAGAATCAAAAGAAAACAGGATGAAAAGCAAATATGGCACATCGCTAATTAATTACTCGACGTTATTGTAATCGGTTATGCGTGGGTCGGTGTTAATAGAGTCCTTAATTTGTGCCTTCGAGGATGAGCCTGTTAAGTAACCGCAATTTGGGGCGAAATAGGCCTCGTTTTTCAGGTTGACACGCTTAGGTGCGAAACTAAAATTTCAGTTATTCGCACGCTTGCGTCGAGGCAAATTAAACGTGACCGTTTTCGTTAATTTGCCGTTTGAGAAATGATATGGAGGCTAATTGGGAACGTGGAATTTAATTAGATCAGTGCCGGGGGACTTTGAGGAGGGAATTCCCCTGCCCCCCCCCCCCATTTTCCCCCTTGCCTCCTTGCTGCACGCATTCTGCTGACAGAACAGGAAAAAATAAATACTGTTTCGTATACCTGGCGGTAATGCTAATTATAATTATTATTATCATCATCCTGACCTTTTTGTCCGAACTGGTTTTTCGCTGTTGCACGTGATGAGGCCGTGGCGGCCACCAATCATGGCATGCGGAACACATCACACGTTGCTGTAGCGTTTTAAACCATTGCTAAATTCCTCAGCTTCCGTTTTTGCTCACCAGAGTGACTGTCCGCAAACTGATTGTACATGTTGAGGTGCGTCTTCTCTTCACCGCACCAAAAGCAAAAGCAGAGTTCTTGAAAACATTTTAAAAAACATGGTTTTTCAAAACTTGCTTTGAGTTTATGTTTTTATGCTTTTGAAAACATGGTGCCCCAACTGGAAAAGCAAAAAAATGTTGTAGATTTTAGGTTGCTATGCACAGAATGACACTCGGTGCTCATTGGTCTA